>JASDQU010014365.1:89179-101519 GCA_032191745.1 Picea mariana
ATTCTGTGTTTGTATCTACCTTTTATGCCATACAAGAGGCTCTAGGGGCAGCTTATCAAAAACCCAGTCTTGAGAACTTTTGTGATTCTTTGATTAGAGAGCAAGATAAGCTAGTACAACTTGGAGTGATCATTACTACAGGTACCTCCAACAAAGCCTTAGTCATCCATAAAAAAGATAAACCCAAGAATCCCAAGAAGCAACATCCTCGCCACAACAACAAGCAATATAAGGGTCCCTAACCCACTCAAACAACTTTTTTCTCCTAATGGAGACAAAGGAGAAAAATATAAAAATAAAAATAATAATAGATATTGCAACTTTTGTGATAAATATGGTCATGATGAGTCCAAATGTTTCAAGAAGATGTCATCTTTAGAAGCAACGATGAAGAAGCACAACATCTGTATCGATTCTACTTTTTCTTCTTCTCATGGACATGCACATTCTACTTCTGGTTTCTCCTTCAATACGCCTTCTACTTCTACTTATGATAAGTGGCTTATTGATTCTGGAGCATCTTATCATATGGCTAAGTATAGAGACATATCTTCTACTCTAAATGAATGTAACACCAAGAAAATATTTGTTGGTGATGATAGATCTCTCAGCATTGAAGGATCTGGAACAGTACAAGTAGAAAATGGTCATTTCAATGATGTATTATGTGTTCCAAGTCTTTCTTGTAACCTTCTATCAATATATCAAATCACTCATTCGGGTGAAGGTAAAACCGTAGAGTTTTCACCTCACCAAGTTGTAATCAAGGATCTAAAAGATCCTAATCATGTTCTTGCAACTGGAATTGTTGATGCTATTACCAGGTTGTACAAGTTTGACAACTTTGGGTCATCATCTTTTTCATCGGTTTTTATTTCTCATAGCGATGACTTGATAAAACTTTGGCATGAGAGGTTTGGTAATCTAAACTATCGCTCATTGCAGCAACTATGTAATCAGCAGATGGTGACTGGTCTTCCTCTTGTTTCATGCAGAGATGGTGTTTGTGTCGGTTGTGTTCTCGACAAACATCATCAGAACAGTTTTGAAAAACTTGCCTCTTGGAATGCCTCGGGTCCTTTGCATCTTGTTCACAATGATTTGTTTGGTCCACTTTCTTCTCCTTCTTTTTCTGGGTGCAAGTATTTCTTAACTTTCGTGACTTTTCCAGACATACTTGGGTTTACTTCTTAAAACTTAAGAGCGAAGTTTTTAACAATTTTTTGGCCTACAAGGCCCTTATAGAAAAGTAATCTAGACATCAAATTAAAAGTTTAAGAACATATAATGGAGGTGAATATGTGAACAATAATTTTACAAATTATTTCACTACACAAGGAATTCAAATGCAACACATTGTTCCATATACACCACAACAAAATGGTGTTGCTGAGAGAAAGAACCGCACATTAAAAGAAATGGCTAATTGTATGATCCAATCAAAGGGATTAAGTCTAAAGTATTGGGTAAAAGTCATCAACTGTGCAAATTACATAGTAAATATCACTGCCACAAAGGCTCTTAAAAATATAACACCAGAAGAAGCTTGGACTAAAATTAAACCAGATGTAAGTCACTTTCGTGTATTTGGCAGTATAGCATGGGCTCACATTCCTGATGAGAAAAGGAAACCATTGCAGCCTAAAAGTGAGAAGTGCATATTTGTTGGTTATTCTGAAGATGTCAAAGGTTACAGACTTCTTCAATCACATTGTAGTGAAATTATTATTAGAAGAGATGTTAAATTTGATGAAAATTTCTTGGCCTGTGAGCCTAATTCGACGTTTGTGCCTTCTTTGCTTGTGAGCCTAATTCGATGGTTGTGCCTTCTTCGACCTGCGAGACATCTTCGACGTTTGTTCCTTCTTATGATATGGTTTCTTCTTTATATGATGACAGTGAGGATGAAGATCCACCTCCGCCTGCTCACCCTCCTCCAAATGAGTCCTTTGAACCTGAACCAACACCAGCTCCATCGCTTCCGAGATGGGTCCGTTCAACATGAGAAGCAGTTGGTGATCTTATCGGTGATCCTTCAGATCAACGTCAGACACATTCACCATTCCAGCGAGCCTCTTCTCTTTTGGCTCAAGTTTCAAAAACTCACGATCCAGAGACATTTGCAGAAGCTTTAGGTCATCCAGATTGGGATACAACAATGAATGAAGAGTATCGTTCCTTAATGGAAAACGATACTTGGGATCTTGTACTTCTTCCAAAAGGAAGAAAACTTGTTAGATGCAAATGGGTCTACAGAACTAAGTATGCATCNAAGTGTTGAAAGACACAAGGCTCGATTAGTTTCCAAAGGATTTTCCCAAGTTGAAGGAATTGACTATAATGAAACCTTTTCCCCTGTAGAAAAAATGAATTCCATCTGCCTTGTTCTTGCCCTTGTTGCCTCACATAAATGGGAGGTCCATTAGATGGATGTTAAATCCGCCTTCTTGCACAGAGATTTGCAAGAACAAATCTACATGGAACAACCTCCTGGCTATGTCCAGAATGACTCTATATTTTTTTGTCGCCTCAAGAAATCTCTTTATGGTCTCAAGCAAGCTCCCTGAGCTTGGTATGCCAAAATGGACAGCTTTATTATTGCCATTGGATTCTCTAGATGCCATTATGATCCTAATTTCTATACCAATAAAGTAGGAAGACATCTCATAATTCTTGTCCTTTATGTTGATGACCTTATCCTTACTGTTAGTGACTCAAAAATTTTAAACCATGTGAAAACTAGCCTTAAGACGAAATTTGAAATGGCAGGCTTAGGCTTTTTTCACTATTTCCTTGGCCTCCAAGTTTTGCAAACCAATGAAGGAATTTTTCTTTCCCAGTATAAGTATGCTTGTGACCTTCTTCGTCACTTTCACATGGACGATTGTAAACCAACCCCTTCTCCCTTCCAGTCTGGAGTTAAGCTTACTGCCACCTGTACTTCTGCTAAAGTTGATGCCACTCTATACCGTCAATTAGTTGGTAGCCTCTTATACTTGACTCATGCCCATCCTAATCTTTCCTTTATTGTTGGTCTTGTTTCTCGGTATATGCAAACGCCCCATGAAATCCATTGGAAAATAGATAAAAGGATACTTCTCTATGTTCATAGTACAGTTCAGTTTGGGATACATTACAGCTTAGGGGGGACTCCTTTATTGGTTGGTTTCACTGATTCAGATTGGGCCGACGACCCTGATGATCGAAAGTCTACTGCAGGTTATGTTTTTAGCCTTGGTTCAGGACCTGTCACTTGGGCCTGTAAGAAACAATAGGCTATTTCACTTTCTTCAGCAGAAGCAGAGTACTGAGCAACTGTAAATGTAAGTCAGGAAGCCCCGTGGCTTCGACAGATCCTTTTAGAGTTTGGATTCCAGCACCAACATCCGACTAGCCTTTGGTGTGACAATCAAAGTGTCATCAAGCTTGTCAAAGACCCAGTTCAACATCAACATAGAAAACACATCAAGATACACATGCACTTCATCAGAAAGCTAATTCATGATCAAGTTATTGAAGTACTCTTTTTCCCTACAGAATATCAAGTTGCAGACATTTTCACAAAGTCTCTTACAAAAGCGAATTTTTCCAAACTTTGATCTATGTTAGGATTTCAAGAAGTTGTCATTAAGGGGGGATAGGCTCTAATCCCTCCTTCCTTCTCCTATTGTGTCACTATTGTAAATCCTTCAATCCTGTCCCAAATTGTTCTTAAGGGGGGATGTTAGGATATTTAGACACTTAGGAGTTAGTTAAGATCTACTTGGTTTATTGTGTCATTAGGTAAAAGTGTGTTTTCTAGTGTGTTTCTTTAGTATGCATTAGTATGCATTTGTAATTAGGAAATCCGACGGTCACGATAGGTTCTCGACATAGAGTGATCCGACGGTTCATACTCTCCTCGATCTTAACGACCATTGATCTGTGGCTTAACACTAGATTGGTCCATGATCTCTATTTAAAGAGAATGGAGGGTCATTTGATGATGATCGATTGTGAGAAAATCTCTTGTAAAATCTATCTGTAATATTTTTCCTTGCATTAATAAACTACTCCAAGTGGCCACGTTGGATGGGGTCATGGATGTTTCCCCGTAGGGGTTTTACCACGTGAAAACATCGGTGTGTTGATCTTTGATCTGGTTATGTGAGTGGTTACTGAAGGTGTTCGTCCTATGTTGGAATACCTGTGTTGTTGAACACTTCCTTTTGATTAATATATTTTTTACTTCCTCTCCTCTGTCTTAGCTTTCCTTGAGCTATTACTGGCTCGATTTCGTTGCTCGTAGCTTGAGATATGGCTTCTTAAAATTTGCATAGTCGGTTCTTCAATCAGATTCAAGTTTCATTCGTGTTTTTCATTTTCAAACCATTTAGACTTATCATCTATCAAATATTTTGATTCCATCCTATTCGTCTCCTTTCCATATTTCCATCGAGCCATCCTGGTCCTGATTTCATGCCCGTAGCCCCATATATGATAGTTGGAAGTTGGTATGGTCATTTTTTCCTCCAAATTTGTGATTTGTTGTTTTATTCATTTTATGATATCTTTTGCCACCTTTTTGTTCTGGAGATTTATACCACTACATTCCTCTCTCCGATACCTTTCCAATGAGGTATCACGGGCCTCATTCCAACACCTCTAGTGAAATTTATGGTTGTTTAAAATCATCACTCAACATCCATTGATCAAGCTCGTGTGTTAATCTGGACCATTGATTTTTGAAGCTGCAAAAGGAGAAATCACACCTGCATAAGAGATCAACACTTAGTGATTAGATAGTGTAACTCCTATGGATACTTTGATTAAGAACCTAGGCGGCATGGGACCCATGGCTTGTAGCATAATTTTCTCTAATTTTCCTTTTTTTAGGATTAAGAAAATAATTTAAAAATATAGTAATATACAATAAAATAAAAATAAAAATTAGAAAATTATTTACATTATTTACAAAATTTAAAAGAAATAATTATTTCTAACGAAAGAATATCAAAATTAAACTAATCTAACTATCTTCATTAATGTAAAAATAAAAATTACCATAATTACCCTACCCCCTGATGGATTTGAACCTGTGACCTCTGAGGAAAAAACACACATTTTTAACCATTGGGCCCATTCAAGTTTGTTATTAATTTAACCTACAAAAAACTAGTTAGCCATGAAAACTAAAAAAATGAAAATATTAAATAAAAAAATTAATTAAAAATAGAAATAAAACAAAAACTAATAAATTAAAACAAAATACAAAAATTAAATATAAAATACAAAAATTAAAACAATCTTCCCCCCAACCACCACATTTGACAAAGTCCATATAATATTTCCCAAGTCCTTCGTCGTCGAGATTTTATGCAAGGCTCACACTCCACTCAATATTTCTCTATTGATCTCCATTCTTTACTTCGTCGATGACCTCCCACCCTTTTTCGCCAGCGAACTCCCAACGAACTTCGCCAATGAGCTCCCAACTCAACATTGACTTCAAATAAAGGTTAAATAATACATAAAATGTGGATGCACATTTTTTTAATTAATTCTTTATTAAAAAATTATTTTAAGGCACATTTTCTGAAAGGCAATTGAAATAATATTCAATTTCAAGGTGAGGTTGGGTCTTCATGTTTGGTCGTCGGGATTTTTCATGTTGGTGAGCATGGTTAAAATGAGTGGATTAATCGACGACGATTACGATCCACTCCTGACCATGTCTTATGGGAATAATGTATAATAAAAAAAACATTTAACATATTCCCCCCTCATGCACGCTTTTTAATTATTGTTTAATTAAATTAATATTCCAATGAAACATTGAAATTATATTACAATATAATTTTTTTATACATTCCAATACATTTTGGGAATAAGGTTTGAAACACAAGTTAAATTATTTCCAAAAATCCATAGAAAATATGAAATCCCTACAATATAGAAAATCCCTATAAAATAGGAAATCACTAGAAAATAAGACATGGGTAATATGTTTAGGTGGGAAAGTGATAAAATAAAAAGGGTAAAAATATGTATAAGTCAGGTTTAGTAAATAGTACATGTTAAAATAGAAAAAAATTGTACATGTTAAATAGTAAAAATGGTTAGTTTATTAAACATACATGGTTAACACAAATAATTAAAATTAAAATTAAATTACATTAAATAAAATATATACATGAATATTTATAAAAATAACAAAATTAAAATTAAAATGAAATTAAAATAAAAATATGTACAAAAATAAAATAAAACACATATAAGAATATTTACAAAATATAAATAAAATAAAACAAAACAAAATAAATAAAAATTAGGAAAATCACGACCAAAATTACACAAGTTGAGGTTCTATGTTCCTAGGTTACATCAGTCTGGGTTCCGCACCTAAGGGCCAAAATTTAGAAAAATGTGTATAGGGTAGTGTTTGAAAAACTAGGCATTGTGGACAGGAGCGATGTTAAATGGTGATGGAGGATGTGGTGATTCATTTGCAATGAAGGGAGATCGATGAAGGAGAAAGGACGATGCTTGATGTAATGATTTAGCGCCGCAAGTAGCAACAGATGGAAACAAGACATCGACTCCAACCAAGTGATCCAGATTATTTTCGGCACGAAATGAGAACGGAGATTTAATAAATAAATGTACAGAGACATCTCGGATATCTAATATTATAACATAAATATATCAGAGGTGCAACCATAAACACAGAGATACAATAATATGTACAAATTCTATTAATGAGCGAAATATAAAAAATTGTAGAAATACAGAGTGAAAGACTCGCTAGAATGGTGGCACCTTATCTCTGAGAAGAGATGTGATGGCTACTCACATTTGCACAAAGATGATTACAATGAGGCTCTAAAAGGCATTTTTAACTTAAAGAAAATCCAAAACCCTAACCTCGGAACATGAAAATCCAACAATTTTGTGGACCCCCTTTTGGGTAGTTTGGTGTATCAACTTCTTGGGGGCATAACTTTGGCATACGATCTTCGTTTGGGGCACACGATAGCTCATTGGAAAGGTATCGTAGAAGAGATTCATTTTGGGGGTTCAATCAGAGCCTTTGTCTAATACTAAGGTGCTCAATCCCAAAAAAACTTCATTTAGTCCTCAAAATGGCCTCGGAAGTTTAAGAACTGAAAAACTGCTAAAAATAGTAAGTTGTCAGAAGAATGTTTTGAGCCAGTTGGAATAGGTGGGTGGTCAAAGATATCCACCTAGATTAATCCTCCCTCCTTAAGAAGTAATCATATCCATTGCGTTGACTGTCTGGGGGAGAGGGAAAAAATTTTACTGAATCTGCATCTTGATGAGTTGCTTGCCTTGCTGGAGAAGTTTCATTACTTAGCTTGTTGAAGGTTGTCACGAACCTGTGGTTGGAAGGGTTGAAACTTTTTAACCATTTTGGCTACATGAGATACCTATGTGCATAAGGAATATTTACGCTTTACCGCAATCTTGTCGACCCGCTTCTGTTGGATAGAAGGTGCTTGGACCGAGGCTGTAATGGTTGTAGTGTCTTTATGTTCACCTTTTGAACATATTGTGAAAAAGATGAATTTTGTAGTATGAGATACTACCTTGCGACATTGTTTAGGTGGGACAGTAGTTGGAACTACCTCTGGTATCCTGTAGAGATGACCCCCCAAAGTAGTAATGACACTACGAGGTCAAGACTCATAAATAACATGGCACTTCCACATATATGGCTGGCCCAAGAGAAAATCACAGACATCCAGTGGGGCAACATCACATAATACCTCATCCTTGAAGGGTTGGATTCTATATGAAAATCAACACTATTGGCTAACATGAAGATCTTGTCCCTGGCGAAGCCACCCGATGTTGTATGGTTGCGGGTGTGGTGTTTTCGACGATCCCAACTCTTTGACAACCTCTGCTGAGATGAGGTTCTTCTGGCTTCCTCTATCAACAATAAAATGCAGCGGGGTACCCTTCACCCACATATGTGAATGAAAAATGTGCTCCCCCTCTTCATGATCTGTTGGTTCTTCTGGTTGAATTGTTGTGGTCATGACAATAGAAGTGGGGTTTGTGTCGATGATATGTCTTCTACCAATATTTTCTGAATCATATTAATTAGGGTTCGTCTCCTTGTCTTTGATCTCGACCACCAATGATTTTTTTGAGCGACATTCATTGGTGTTGTGCCAAGGGATTTTGTGGAAATCACACCATTTTCAAGTGTCCTTCGTCTTTCCATTACCCTTCTTTTCCTATGGCTTGGACTGGTTTTCTGAAGGCTAGTTTTTAGGGTTGTCTTTACCATACTTTGGTTGTTGCGTATTTGCAGACCTGAACTCCCGCTTGTTCTGGTGCTTAAATTTCTACTCGATTTTAACAATATATAGATAAGAAACACCCATTGATCATATGTCTGGAAAATCCATTCCAGTTTAGATGTATCTGTGTAGAGACCCATGGTATTTCAGAACCATATGTCACTCAGAGTATTTGATACCTAGCCTGGTGCACAAGGTATGGAAGGTATTTGTGAACTCCAGAACTTCTTGGCCCCTCTCTTGTCATAGTGTGGTCCATCTCATGTACTGGTCGTCATAGTTTCCAACAGGTTAATATTGTTCCTTGACTACATCCACAAAAAAACTCCAAGTGGGCTCAACCCCATATATTCTAGACTCCTCCGTGGAAATTTGCTCCTAGTAAGTTTCCCACTAATGTTTGACATGGGGGACAACGTTAAGGAGTGTAAATGTGATCTTTTCTTTGTCGGAGAAATTATGAGCAGAGAAATAACCTTCTATCATATTTAACCATTTTTCTAGGGCATCCTCATCTATATGTCCTTCAAATATGGGAATATCAAAATTCACTTGTACCTTGAAAGGCAAGGTGCCTCCAAAGTGTCCACTTGATGAAGACGCACTTGTTGTTATCGACAGGCATTGAAGGATGTGGAAAAAATTCTCCATCATTTCGTCCCTCTATCGCGTGAGAGCTTGCTCAAGCAACAGATAGATAGAATTGTTTGCTTTGTCATTTTTCTTTTCGTCCACCATGGAGGATTTCTTAGGCATGTGAGAGCGATTGTACTCAAGAGAGACAAGCTTGAGAGCCAACTTTCTATACTCGGACCTTGTCGAGGACATGCACTGAAAAAAATATCAAGAGCAACATACTCTGATACCACTGATCCAGATTGTCTTCGACATGAAATGAGAACGAAGATATAATAAAGAAATGTACAGATATATCTTGAATATCCAATAATATAATAGAAATATATCATAGATGCAACCATAAACACAGAGATATAGTAATACAGAATTTCTATTAATGAGTGAAATGAAAAAACTGTAGAAATACAGAGTGAAAGACTTGCTAGAATGGCGGAAGCTTATCTTTGAGAAGAGATGTGACGGTGTTGGCTCTTGACCAATTTTTGGGAGATTCTTGGTCATAGTGACCTATTTTGGGACTTCGACAACCTGTCCAAGGAGGAGCACAAGATGAAGTGGAGATCACGGGATCTCAACCCACTTTTGGATCCTTTTTGGGTTTTTAGTAATATGTAATGAGAATGGGATGTTGGCCCATGGGTTTACCCATGTTTAGGCCTATTTTGTAATATATAAATAAATGCTTAGGATAGATAGAAGTGGGTGCATCTATGTGATGTGAATGTATGCTAAGTGTGAGTAGATTCTGTAAATGATTTGTGCATGACTGTAAGAGACTTGTAGAGCTAAGTGCATGTCCTTGTAGCAGATTGTGGAGGGATTAGTATTGTAACACAAGGAAAAAGGATCTAGCGAGCTGCGCAGATATTCTATCCTGTGCGGAGTAAGGGTTTTGATGGCTTTGTGCTTGTAACTGATTGACTAAAGAAAATAAAGAAGAAGAGTTGGTGGAGGTAGCCCCAAGGCAGGGGTGAACCACGTAAACACTGTGTTGTCTTTCTTTGTTCTTGTCTTAATGTGTTTATGTCTTATTTTTCTAAGTGCTTTAAGATGATTAGATAAATATTCTTATGCTTAATGCTAATGACATGTGAGAATATTAGATCTGATCCATATGAATGTGTTGAGTGCTTGATCTACTAGATTTGACCTATCTATTGATGTTAAGTGCTTAAGTACGTTATATTAGTGTGAATGTTGCGAATCCCTATTTTATCATCAAAGTGATTATTGATTGTATATTGAGGAACCGACAATGTTAAGTGCTTTATTAAGTAGTACAATCACATATCTGTGTCCCAGCTAAGGTTGCAGAAAACTGAGTCTTTCAACCACCCCTACCTATACCTTGGGTGAGACTTCATCTGCTTTGCAGGTGTTGCCGAAAGGGCTGGTAGTTAGGGCTTTGTTGGTGCATTGTTGTAGTGTTGAACCCTGGGTTTGCCCCTGTGCCAACAAATGGTTTCGTTGGCGGGACTTGAAACTATGATTGCTGGAAACTGAGAAAGAAGAATGTTTGTACAAAGATCCATCTTGAAACTGTGAAAGCTCTGTGCGTAGATCTATTTCCCTAGTGCGCAACATTCTACTTGACCTAAGAAGCTCTATGTTAATGAAAAGAAGTCCAATCTGAAGAAAAGAGGTAAGATTCGGAAGCTTTGTGCCTTAAGAAAGGCAAAAGTGGGATTTCTTGATTAAAAAGAGGTAAGATATGTAAGCTTTGTGCTCTGATAAAGGTAAAGATAGTGGAAAGTTTTAGATCTAGAAGCTTTGTGCTCTGTACAAGTAAGATAAGTGGAAATTTTTGTTTCTAGATTATGGATCTAGGTATGTTTAATAGAGTCTGTCCTAGCTTGAAAACTAGGGTATTAATAGATGAAAGAAGATTTGATATGACTAGATCTGATAAGAATAGTGAAAGATATGTTATACTTATGCATAGAAAGAATGTTTGGACTAATGAATGGATGCAGGATCCCAGAAAGAATTTATTGTAGGTTAGCTCCTATGATCCTAACGCGTAGTACAAGAGAAGTTGGGGATCATTTAAAAGAAAGAGAGGATTAACCCTCTATTACATCTGCAGAAAACTGGCACATCTTGCTAAGGCATGCCCTGGGAGAAAACCCGGTTGTCTTTGTTGCAAAGCTATGGACCATGAAGTGTTGGATTGTCGTAGAATGATTTCTAAGCTTGAAATTATGAACATAAGACAAGAAAACCCTAAGGAAGATCTAGAAACTAAGGCTATAATAGAACCCCAGAAAGAATCAGAGAAGGTATTTCTACAGATGAAAGAAACCTTGAATGAATACCGACATGTTAGATTATCATAGATCTTTAAAGAAAAGGAATGCATTGAAACAAGAATAAGAGAATTTGACATTGACTATGTTCTATATGAGGAAACATAGGTGAATACCATGACAGAGAGAACTTGGGAAGCTATAGGAAGGCCTGCTATGATTCCTTCATTAGGAGGAATAGGGTTATTCAGAGGAAAACTAGTAAACCTATGTGGAAAGCTCACTTAGATATCTATGAATGCCAATGGAACTTTGACAGAAGAAGATTTTGAGATTATTCAATTTATTGAGGACCGCTCACCATTTACCATGTTACTAGGGAAACCTTGGATTGAAAGAGATCAAGCCAGATGAAAAGAAGAAGAAGAAGTTTTGGAGCAGAAGAGACAAGAGTTAAAATATTTCATGACTAGAAGGATCACATACTTGATTGAATAACAAGATAATAGGTCGAAGCTACTTAACACTAGAGACCCAGATGTCAAAGCTGCAAGAATATTTGAAGACTCGCAGAAGATTGAGGTACCTATCTCGAATAAAAAAGAGGTGTTAATCCCGAATCCTAGGAAAGAATCTCAACAACGTGCAGTGACTATGTCCAACGATGATAAGATTCAGAATGGAAAAAGAACTACCGAGATGAAGCTCACTGGGAGGAAGGATAGAAAGCTAATTAAGAAGAGAGTTATGTTTGAAAAGTTATAGAAGGTTCTAGAGGGAACTTCGCAGACAGAAAATTTGCAGAAATGGAGCTTCGTCGGGATATCAAAACAATGACACATGGCACTTCGCCATGGCAAGGAAATATAGTCATTGGGACCGATATATCCATTCGAATTCTGCTCTAAATTGGTCAGAAAGCATTTATATCTCGACACCAGACCATTGGACCGTGCCATAATGGATAGAACAAGAGTTAATGAGGCTTGATACCCGTTACAAGCGAACCGTTTTCGAGTTTCCTATTTATCCCATCGTGCCATGCATGGAGAACAATTTTTCTAACCAAGAATTTGAGCCTGCAAAACAAGTGAATTGTATACAATGATCATTTCCCTCTTGTTGTTTATTATAGTGCATTATCTG
>JASDQU010014365.1:107196-118738 GCA_032191745.1 Picea mariana
TAATTTGCTAACCCCATGAATTACCTTGGTTCAATTAAATTATTTGGGATCAACCAATTTACAACAAATTTTATATTTCTTAGGTCAATACACAATTCACATCCTCTAACTACAAAATCCATACACGACAATAATTGTTTTCCAAGCTCATATTTCTTCATGGTGGCTTGCAATTAATTGTGTTGAAGGGTTAAAAATATCATCTCCAAATGTTTCAAATGATCTTCCCAAATCTTGCTAAAAGTCAAAATATCATCCAAGGAGGCTACAATAAACAAGTTCGAGAAATGGTCTTAAGATATCACCCATCAATCTTAGAAGTGTTGTCATAGTATTGTGTAATATAAATTGCAAATGACTCACTCATGCAGTCCATGTGTTTTTTTTAAAGTAATATTCCAAATTATTCTTTGGGTATATTGTCATATTGGTATTCTTACTTCTAATCCAACTTCATGATAACACATGCTTACAATATTTGGTTGATATGTGCCTTGATTATTTGTAGGGGATATATATATTACAATATGTTAGAATATTACAATTTTACAATGTAATAGTAATGCCATATTACAATGTAATATGGCATTACCACATTACAATGTAATATGGTTATGCCATATTACAATGTAATATGGCATTACCATATTACATTGTAATATGGAAATGCCATATTACAATGTAATATGCTAATACCATATTACAATGTAATATGGTAATACCATATCTCATGTAATTTTTTTTTTAAACTTAAAGCCATCGTCGCAATATCCATGATATTTCATTGGAAACAAATCTAATATTTTACTACAACCATCCCTATAGAGACAAAAGTTCGTCGCACTTTTCCACGAATTTTCATCGTAGATACAACATCTGCGTCATAAGTTTGGTTTTGAGATATATTTTTGTCGATATTGACAGGTATTTTCATCGCAAGTTGCAATGGTTTTGCATCTCACATTCAGGATCTACGTCATAAGTTATTGGCCCGTCATAAATTTTTGTCGAAATTGTGATGAATTTTCGTCATAATTTCCACATTTCTTCATTGTTATTGCGACGTAAATTCATCGTAATTGCGACGATGCATAGGGTTAACCGATCTTGAAGGTGGTGACACATGGAGCGCTTATTTCATTGATGTTTCCATGCACACCTGGATCGTGGATATAACGATGAAATTATTCTGATGCAAAAAAAAAATAATCTTTCATGGAAATTGCGACGAATAAGTGTGGCAATATCAATGAAAAACCGTCACAAATTTGGTCATATGTACTAGTTTCATAGCCACAAAAGCATACATTGTGGATCCATGTCAGAAGTGAAAACATAGTCACGATGAATACAAATGTGGATCTATGTCACAGTATATAAATCAATGAGATGATTCGATTCTTAAGCTATCTTTGAAGTACTCGTGAATAACTCCATCACAACTTGGGAGAGGATTCCATCAAGGAACATGGTGATACAAACCTAATGTCTTTGTCCCAAATATCAATGGTATGAATCTATGACATGCAAATAAATGAGTTGAGGTTGAGCATGGTAGAATTTATTGTCTGATTATTGGTCATGATGTATACCGTTAACATACATCACGTAATCCATAGATGATGACGATGGACCCCAAGGTACCTAGTATTATCTAGTGGGTGAACACTCCTAGATTCATTCAGAAGGAGACAATGATGGAAACCCACTACTAAAATGCAAGGGAATATGTCGCTAATGTCTACAAATCTCAGGGTAATAACTAGTTTCTAAATTTCATACCTGGATAATTATCTGGATTCAACGAGATGAAATCCATCAAAGGAGGGCCTTGATGTATCCCCCATCAATCAAGATGAAACATATAAAGGTATATCGTGTGAAGAGTATAATGGTAGAGAATAATTGACACACGGATGTCCAAGATGAGTGGGATAAAGGAATGAAAATAACCAACACAGGCTAACTTCTAGTGAATAAAATACCATGACAAATAACTTAACTTGGAAACATTGACTTGTTAAGGATAGAAACATAGACCATGGATGACTGAAAGAGTAACCAGTGGGTGGATTCTGAGAACTCATGAAGATGGTAACAAATCAGAGACAATGGATGAACCAACTGTTGGACATGGACACAAAATAGGTGCATTGTTCAAGGGTGACTCAATGGACAACTACCATTTGTGAAGATGACTATATGGAAACCCCCCCCCACTCTTTATATTTATTTCATGTTTGAAATGAGCGTGAAATAAAATAAAAGTGTGTTGGATATTCTCACCCGTGGATTTATTCTCGAGATCGGGGAAAAGAATGGTGCTCCATAGTCTTTTTGATATTTAAGGAGTCTAGAAAGATATGAAAGAAAAATCAATATACAATCTCGTGGATTTAGCGAGCCAAATAAAGTTAATGCTCATTTTTTCATTTCATATTTAGGGATTTTGAAAAGAAAAAGAAGATTTTGAGGGTATTTGTTTTCATAAATTTAGTCTCTTGAGCCCGAAAAAGGATAAAACAATACAAGGGAGAACTGTTCTAACCAATGTTGACTAGAGTATTGTTTTTTCGTAATTATCCAATCCTTTATGAAAAAGGGGAAAATTTAGACACAATAGACATCCTTTCAAATACATTTAATGAGTGTGAAAGGAAAAAAGCTCATTCAATGATCTTTTCATGTTTAGGGATTCTGAAAAAAGATTAAAGGAGAATCTAGGGTGTACCTTTGTCATGGTCGGTTACCGAGCGTGAAAAAGGGGTAATAGTAAGCTCAGCTAGAGAGAATACATGGTTTTCAATGAAGTTCAAAGTGCATGGAACATGACTTAAGAAATGAACTGCAAAAGGAAACACAACAAATGATGACCACTCATAACAACAATTTTCAACCAGGGGTGTTGTAAAATTGGAGCAAATAGATGGCCAACGATCAAGCATGGTTGCAGTGCGATAAGAAATAGAAGCAAATGGAGATGTAGAAAAAATAATAAATGAGTTAGAAATACTAATAAAGTGTGACAATTAAAACAATAGAAATGGTGGGAACCCACGGTATGGTGATGGAAATATGGATGATTAATAATGCAAAGGGGGAAATGTAGGGAAAAACATCTCCTGATATGTCAGTTTATAGACACGTACCTCAAGTTAAATGGATGTCCCTATCTTAAAAACGTCCCTAGAATCATGTAAACACATGTAAACTAGATTCCAAGGTCAACACACATAGTGAAATCCTAAAAAGAAATTATTTTTTGGATTTTTTGGATATGATGTACACAAAACAAAAGGAACCCACACCACACACCTATGTATAAGGAACTACACATCTTGATGATTTACACAAAGGAGAGCCCAATGCTAGGCTCATGCCAAGGATATTTTTCACAATCGAGGAACTCATGAGCCATTATGGGCATCATATGGCTCACCATGTCGGGGCCATGCCACATAGGAATGAATCTTTGTGGCTTAAGATACTCATCATGAGTGGTTTTTTGAATTATGGAAGATCCTTTTCGGGATCCATAAATACATGAGGGGAGTAAAAAACACAAATATTTGGTGAAAGAGATATAATAAGATTCGCTAGCAAGTTTTGAAAAAGATTATCATGGTCTAAAAGGGGTAAGACTAGGGGTTTCATTGGATGCCCAAACGAATGCACCAAGTCTTTAATCAAGACTCATTATGTTAAATCACATCAGTTCCAAATCAGGGAGAAAAGTGTGATGATTATCATCCTCATTGGGCTTATTAATGAAATCCATGATTTCTCGGGTGGCCTCTTCTGAAGGAAAATTAATATCTAAGAAATCATATCAACCGAGAGAGTCAATAACCCATATCAATAGAGAAGGTTGATCACACTCCACATGAAGATGAAGTTGTTGAACAATATCAAGGGATTTCTATGGGATTTTCGGATCAACAATATCGATTGCAGTGAGTAGTATAAATGGTCCATATGAGTCAACCTCCTCAGGATGAGATACCACCCAAGGGTCAATTTACCATAGGGATCCACTGGTAGATGAGAAAATCATGTTGATAGGAGAAATATGGGTAGTGTTAGGTGTAGGGATTTAAATATATACCCATAATAAATAGATGTTTAAACATACCTACATCGATGCCTTTATACCCCCTAAAAGATTCAATTATGAAGGGAACTCTGGTGCTACGATTAGCTCGTAATTCATGTATGAAATAATCCATTTGGTCAATCGTGACTATATTTACTTGATGGGGAAAACATATGAAGTGAAATATAGTTGAGGAAACAACCTTCATTGTGTAGAACCAAGTGTGACCCAAGAGAAAATTATAGTTGAGTGCAACGTGACCCACCACTTCGAATTCTATGGGGACAGTCTTTCCCTCAAGCTTGATGGGTAAGGATGTGATAATTCTGTGAGGTTTGAAAGAATTTACATCAAAATATTTTAGGATGGTTGGAGATGTGGTAATATATGGAGAACCAAGGGATTTCCAACATGACAAATACATAATTCAAGTGGTCTCTCCTTCACCGATCACCGTACAAAATATATTCTTATTCAGACAACCAACTGTGATTTGCAATGCCAGTTGGTGTTAGAGATGCGACTCACTTTGTTCTATGTCAAAGGAAATAATATTAGACTCTGAAGGGTTGATTCCCCCCATGGATGATAGCAAGTATTTCCACTATGAAGGGCAACTCTGCAATACTTCGAGTGTTGAAATGTCGTGGGGTCCTTTGGCAAGATATTCCACTATGCTATAGTGTTGAGCTACCCAGACATTTAAATTATGGGTAGTACGTTGAAGTACCCCTTTTAGAGGGTGGATTATAGGTTCAAAGTATGGTTTCTCTAAAATGATAGAGTGATTGGGTGCTATAGTCGATGAAGGGTCCTTTGATGAAGGTTCCCCTTATTGGGAGTCATAGTTGTTCACTCAGGTGTATAGTTCTACCATATATTTAAACATCATAATATTTGTGGATGAGGACTTTGCATTTCCCCGGGGTGGGGTGTAGGAACTTGTGTGACCATTTTTTGTTGTTTGGGAAAAGGATTGGTTAATACCACTAGTTGGGAAGGACATCCCCCTCGCTCGAGGGATTGATGAATCTTGGAAAGGCGAGGGAAGTATTTGGTGAAGTGGTCCTCCTTACATAAAATTCAAGGATATTTCTCCTTTATTTTATTTTTTCCCCCAACATTGGTGTCTTGGGTGTTTTTACTCTATTGTGGGTTAGAAGATTTTTTGGATTTACCCTTATTTTTCGTCTTTCCTCTGGATTGCTGAGATGAAATGAATTGAACCACATTCACCTTAGAGGTTTCTGTAGGAGAGGGAGGATACTTGGTATTGGTACTAGTCTACAATTCTGTCATAGACTGTGATTTTACAGAACTCACTACACCATTAACATGGCCTCCTGAGGTTGGTTTTGATAGATCATTCAATGGTCGAGGACCATGAGGGATTATATGATATAGTGTGCATGACTGAGAATATACCAAGTCTAAATATTGAGCACACATGATGGCTTTCTCCTTGGTTACAATGCCTCCCATGGAGACATCTCTACCAATGGGAGAGAGGAGTGATTTTGTGAACCAATATACCAGGAGAATAGTGTCTTTAATCAATTGTTGTTGCCTCCTCCATTCATGAATATGATCAGAAATATGAGTGGAGGTGGATTTTCAAAGTGAGGTTAAAAGTTTAGTATTGGTCTCATACCATATGGGTATTTGGAAATGTGTCAGAAAATGCATGGAAAGAGAATTAAAATCGAAAAAGGAATTACGCGAAAACTCAATATGCCATTCAGTTTCTTCACCTGTAATCTATCTCTGGAAAATTTGTAATCAAATAGAATCATCGATCAAGGAGTTAGAAGAACACCATATATGGAAGGTCATAACATGGTTGTTAGGATATTCTCTAGGTTTTCCATTGAATTTTGGGATCTCAGATGGTGGTTTGGTAGGGATAGGGGTCCAAAACGGGGCATGATGTATGGGATCTTTTGTCAAATGAGAAAAGTATGGAAATTATAAGGTATCCAAGAAAGGAATTTTTTTGTTTGATTACGAATACTGATAATACAGATGCAACATCAAAGTACCAGTATGACTATACACTAGTTGGGATGGCATGTTGAAACTTGATGGTCCACCCATATATGGTTGAGTGGCTTGGGGAGTGGGGAACATTCGGTTCATTGTTTGAGTGGGAAAATATCCTTGTAGAGATATTCTCATCATATTGGGTTGACCCCATGAAGTGTTTTTCACTCCTGGATATGGTAGACCCCTAGAAATACCTGCAGGTTTTTCCAGAACATTCTTCCCCCAGGGGTGAGGTGGGTTTCCAGTGTGGTATTGTCCCTAAAATAGATATTGACCTCTAGTTGGTTTCCTTCCAGCTGGTTGGTGACCCAAAATAGGTTTTTTATCCCCAATTGGTTGTTGGCCCCAAACAGGTTGTTTCCCCCAAGCCAGTTGTTGGCTCCAAGTAGGTTGTTGTTTCCAAGGTGGTTTTTTTCCTAGATATGAAGGTAGTTGTTCTCCCCAAATCAAAGAATGTCTCAATTGAAGGTTGTCCTCCAACTAGAATTTGATCTGCAACTAAAGGTTCCCCTCCATTTGGAAACTGACCCATAGTTGAAGGATTCCCTCCAGGAGGGTACTAGACTGCAGATGAAGGTGGCCCTGCAGCTTTAACTTCCCCCCCAAGTGTATGTGGAACAATTTGTGGAACTCTCATTGGTATAACACCTTGATTGGGTGGAGGAAAAATGAAGCTACTTGTTAGAGGACCTGAGGTAGCAGCACTTCTAGCCACTAGACTATATGGAGTTCACAAAGGATGACCAAGTAATGCACATGGTGTATGCAAGTGTGCAGTTAGATATGTAGGAATATAAGTTCTACTCACCGACTGTTGAGGCGGGGTAACAGGGGTTAATGACATTTCCCACAAAGAAAAAGTGCTAGTAGTGGTAATTTGTTCTAGAGTGGCTATCTCACGATCAAGTGGGGGGATCACTATTCCATCTATATAGTTAGATGTTGATGCATGCATTCCATATTATTTCCTATTGTACATATCTAGTGACAAGCATAAGAAGAAAAATTATCAATATACCTTGTTGAAGGAAGCTCAACAAGTAGTGGGTTAGAATGACTAGTAAAAGAGGGATTTTTAGGAGGGATAGAGCCTTCCTCTATGATTTCAATTGCTCCTTCAGGATGGTAACTTGGGAGAGCTATGTTGCCAATTTCAGAAGTAACCTCTTCATTAATAGTTCCTTCATTAGAATGGTTTTGTGGAAGATTATTTTCCACGGGATCCAACCCTTGTATTCTATGAGATCTTCAAAGACCTTGGTCGGCAATGGTGAAAGTATAATATAAATAACGATCCTTAAGAACAACTACAGGTGTTGAAAGAACACACCCCTAACAAAAAATGTACAGGTAACCAACCAAGCAATAATAGATAGAAGGATCTTCCGAAGACGGGATGTCAAGCCATCAACAAATATATGAGAAGTAGTTACCCTTACCTACACATACCATCCCTTCTAGGTGCAAGCAACCCTCACTTCATAGGATCACCCTCCAAGGGTAATGAAAGTGTGATACAACGTCTTCCCCAAGTACTGTGGGAATCCTCCCACAATCACCTATGTAGCTACCTAGGAAAGGTTACTATAGTTACCAACTCTTAGTCGACCTCTGGGGGGTACAATTGACAATCGGGACCGAACGCATGGGTGAGATGACAAATTCTGAGGCTCCTCTAGAGGAATGAGGACAAGTGGAACGATAATACTTATGAGGAAGTCAAATGGATTCTATATTCACGAATCACCAAGATCAAATGAACGAGTAACACTCAATAAAAACCCCCAATATACGCTCTTTCCACTATGATTGGTCAAGCTTTGGAGAGGTAATATTCACTACTCTTCCTCATGTGACCTAGTTTTTAGACCCTTTGTTAGAGGGGGTTCCTCAATATTCCTATACAAAATTTGGATTTTGTCCCTCTTTAGTTTTGTACAATCTTGGACAATTTACGTCTCACTTTTCCTAGTCCAAAGACTCTAGCTCTAAGTTGTTTTTGGTGTACTATAACCAAACATATCTTGTTAATTTTATTAGTGCGTTGCTTGATTTTAATAGTTGTTTTTACTCAGAAGGGAGTACTCAAGTGAAACTAATGATGTGTTGACTCGAATCCAAAATCATGTAGAAAGAATAAGATCTAAATATTTTATTTTAATGAGTTATATCTTAAGGAAGGAGAAGATATATATTTTTTTCTTACAGAAAATAAACACCTAAGAACATGCAACTTTCACTTTTATTTTTACAAATGGAAAAAAAATTGAAATGCTAAACAATTAATTTAATGTTCCCGGAATCCCAAACAAAAACAAACTCTTTCAATTATGTACCAAGACACTTCAACTATGAAAGTAGGATGCAAAATTTTGTTTTCTTCTTTCTAATTCATATCAAAACTGAAAAGAGACACTTCTTTTTCTTTTTCTTTTAATCCAAGTGAAAGTATTCAATGACACTTTTCAAAGAACTCAAAAGCTAATGAAGGTGGAGAAAACATGCACCCAAGGAATAAAATATTCAACCACAAAGATGTCTTCAATGCAGAAAACTCAAGGTTTCAATGGTTAAAATAATAAATTCAAATAACTTCAAAAAATATTTCACTCTAAGAGGAGATGCAAATAAGGAGAGTTGGCTTTATTTAAACAATGGAAGCAAATTTAAAGGAAAAGCCAAAAGATTTTAAAAACAAATGAACTCTCTTTACAAAAGTACCAGTATCACTAAAATTTAGGGGGGATGACATTATATGATCTAAACCGTACCCAGAACAAAAAAAAGTGTTTTTAATCAAATAAACGAAATGGCACAAAAGAGGAAATAATTTAAAATGACTTTGAAAAATGTTGCAGCAATGGTTGTTGGGACAAATCTAAGAAAGATCCGAATGGATGAAAGAAAATAAAAACATATATAGGTTATTTTTTGAAGGATGCCCGTTCAAAAAATGGTCTTTTAGTACTTGGACGTGCCCTATTAATTATCACAGAGAAATCGGTCACACCTTAAAGAGGTGCAAAGGGAGACCAAGAGAAATGATCTCACTATATAATGCAGTTCTGAAGGCAGTTGTGCCCAGTGATGAGGAAACTCACGGCCAAAAGGATGTGGACATTCTGTCTGTGTAGGAAGCTCATGAAAAAGACTGTACAGTTGTAAAAATAAAATATTCAAAGTAGATCTATTAGATATGAGACTGGAAACTTACAAATAACCTCGAAAACAAATTAAAGACATAAATAAAATAAAAATCAAAGCTTAAAACAGGTAAATATCTTGAGAATATGAATTCAAAAGTTGAGGAAGAAATTGACTAAAAAAAATTACATCCCTAGTGGAATCGCTAGTCTATTGTAGGGTAAATGAATCCTACATGAGTTATCTCAGTTAGGCTCTTCTTATACCTAAGATAAAATAGATATGAAAAAAAGAGATTTTCCTATATCTAAATTATACATGAAAATAATGATGGAATTAAAGGTTTACCTGTTGATATGATGGTTGTACCTACACTCTCCTTAGTTGTTATATTTATCTAAGATGACCTTATCTCTTACCAACATGGATTTTCACACATAGAGACATAAATAAACCTTTCAAAAGATCAAACGAATCATGTGTAAATGGATAATAGATCTAGTGACATAATATAAGAATATCAATTCCCTACAAAGATTATAACAATTACATACAATCAAGTAAGGATGAAAATCTTGTACATCTTCTGTTAATGGAGAAATGGTTTACAACTTACAATCGAGGAAGTTGATGTAGTCATTTCCCAAGTTCCTTTCCCAAGTTCCTTTCCCAAGCTCTCTATTCAAACTTCCAGTGTAAGTTTTCTTTCTCCTTTCTCTCGCCTTTTCCCCTGAGAAACCCTCCATATATAGGATAATATAGATAAGATCAGAGGTTAATCTAGATAGGATCTATATTCCCAAGATAACAAGCTTCTCAAGGTATAACCATGGAAAATTCTAGGTTTAATGTCATCCCATGAAAACTAATACTAAATTTGGAGTAACAAATCCGGTTGTGCGCTGCACTTTTACAGGGAGAGACTAGTCACAACTTATAAAAGGAAAGGGAGAGACCATCAATTTTGTTCACATGATGTAAATAGAAAATTATCCACTAAGAAAAAAGGTATTGCAAACTCAAGGGAAAAGTGGTATAATTCAGTGTTTTAGACTGCTAACCTCTAGATGATTCCCATTAGGTGACCAGGTGGAAAATACATGTATAACACTTACTCGATGATAAAAAATGTGATTTCAACCTACATAGTATTTAGAAGAAATTCAGTGCCCCTTTTGGTCATCCCAACACTATGTTGATGTTGCCATGTGCCTTTTAGTAACATTTATCCTTGATTTCATACATGAAACTATATAGTACCAGGTTGCAATTTAAACTCTTGCTCAGGAGGAAAAGAAAATATTACTTATTTGAAGAAAAAATATTCTCTCTAAAGTTATTAGTACACTATAAAACTATTTTCAGTTGGGAACTCACATGCATGTACCTGCTAAGAGGTTCCATTTGTAGTCCACACCTATATGAAATTCATGCATGAATCACCTAATGATGATACAATACCTATAAATTATATCCTACCCGTGGTCACCATTTTTACTTATTTTTACCCCTTGAAGCACCCATTTGGGGCATTTCCATTCTTCATTGCTTTATTCGGTCTTGCAACCACCCAAAATTTGGGTCCATGTTCAGTTAGGATGATTTAAATTAGGTTCATATTCTCCTAAATGCACTTGGGACATTCCATTTATTACTTTAACTTCTCAAATCCAAGAGCCCTCTTGACTTCTTAAGGTTGTTTGTACATAGATTCCCTTTGGGTACCTTGACTATTGATTTACAAGTTATGTTAGACGGGGTTTTTTTAATCCTAAAAACCCTTGGAACTGTCATAACCACACTCATGGTATGTAAAACAACAATGCAATATATGATGATTCCATATGACTTAGGTACCCTAAAAAGTAATAAAAAATTCCTTTTTGTATACATATCCTTCTACTCTCCTCTGTGAATCCTTTTAAATACATACAATTTTCAATATTTTCTTGTTGATAAAACCCTAATTTTTAAGTATCACTTTGGATAATTTCTTCTCTAGTTCCTCAAGTCCCTAATGTTACTCTCACATGTCATCTCTAGTTCCTCTGTGAGGACTCACTTAGAAAATTAGGTCCTAATGTTGCAAATTTTACTAATTCATCCTAGGGATACTTCATTGGCATATATCCCCTCATACCTTGGATGTTTCAACCTGAACATTTTCAAGAAGTTTCCATCATAGCTATGGAAAAGAAGGTATCATCCCCTTTGATACTAGGTCTATATATTTTTCATACCTCATTTCTTTATCTTTGCAAT
>JASDQU010014365.1:118806-129538 GCA_032191745.1 Picea mariana
ATATATATATATATATATATATGTATGTATGTATGTATGTATGTATGTATGTATGTATGTATGTATTGGAAATCAAAGCAAGTCCTCTTTTCTAGGAATTTGGAGCTAAATGTGCAAGCCATACTAAGATCTGGATCATGCTTGGAAGACTATTACAAACATCCACTGCACTATAAGGAGCTTAATCATCTACAACACAATTTGGGTGAGTCCTATTCCTCTTCCTTTTTCCATTTTCAACATCGCGGTTTTGAGCTCACTAAATGAATTGCCAGTTAATTAAGCCTAGTTAGATTGCTTGTTTTACTTTTCTAATTTGTGGGTAAAACATGACCTGGAACCTAATTTGATTACCCTAATTATCTATGGCCATGTGTTATAATTAAAAAGATCTTATTAATCTAAGTAAAATATTATCTTACCCTCTCATTCTTATCTTTATTTTTCTTACTATATATATATTTTTTTATTTTGTCCCTAGAGCATTAGTGGTGACTCCACTTTCATGTTTTACTGCTTTACTAGTGTGTGCTCTTCGGTGGTCTTGCATATATACCCTCATGTTGTATTGGGTAGTACAAATTCATTCATTCACTACAATATGAGTGTACACAAGAAACCTATCTTAGTGGGTTGTTAAAGATGAGGTAAACATAATAATAAATGGAAAATAAACCTATTCCCTATATATTCATGTTAACTAATAAAGTATTAAAATCATGGTTTTAAATAATTTAAACAAAATATTATACGGTGTAAAATAATTCTGTATTTAGCCAACGTAAATGTAATAAGATAACTAAAAATCACCAAGAAGAATATTAAGGAAGATATCTCCAATCTTCCTCCATCAAAGGGTCCTTTGAATTTTCTAATGGGCTCTTTTTAACAAAAAAATAAAATAGGCAACACATTTTCCTTCTGAAAAAAGAATTTTAGAAGAGAATTTCAGTAGCACAATGTTAAAGGAAAGAAAGGTCAATGACTTGAATCTTGAGGATTCTTAAGAATTTGGGAAAATATTAACAACATAACCTTAGCACAGATCCTGGAGGATATCTAAAACTAAGAAAAAATGATGGTATCAAATTATTTTGTAATTTACTCATGTCGAAGAGCTCATCTAGATATTTCCAATGGCGCTTTAACAATATCAAAAATACGTCGTATGAGAAAGTTATGGCTTTATGAAGTTTTGGTCAAACAAGGAAAAAGGATTATAGGGTTGGCATGTGGCATAATCAGTGACTAACACGTGGAAGTACAAACATGACACATAACAATATGGACATGACAGGTGGCAACATGGATGCTGACATGGAATGTTGATTATACTATATGGATGTTGACATGACATGTTGACCGAGATGTATGGATGCTAGCATGGCATGCTGATAGGGCTGCATGAATGATGAAGTGGCAATACTATGTGGCAGAGATGACATGGCAAGATGGCTTATGTGTCACTGATTGGAAAGATGACTGTGTAGGTTACGGAGCCACCATGTAGACCAATCAGAGACCACCATGTGGCAACCCCAATTTGTACAAAAGAGTTATCAACCACGGAAGGTTAGGGTGGGTGGATCAAACACACGACCTATTTCAGCACTAATATGATTTTTTACAATTAGGGAAATAGTTTTCCATTTTAATGGAAACAAGGGAAATTTTATTCAAAGTGAGATGTTATAACCATTGTTTAAAAGTGGATGGTATGTGGGTTTGACCGTGCAAACTCCACCCAACAAACCCACTGACTTAACCAACGCACCAACAATAGTGCTTGTTATAACATGCATATGATAGTGCATTTGGATTGAAAATATATTCATAGCCTGAAAAATCCCAATTGGTGCAGATTTCAAACTGCGACCTCTTGCATATTAGTTAAAATAGTTTACAATTGTGCCACGGTCTTGTGAATTGAAAGGATTTGTTGTTGAAAAGTTTTACACATAGGTATTTCCTATGTAAGTTAAAGAAAAAAAGGGGTTTCAGGCCATATTTTGGTATCCCAAGGGTGGAAAATGGATTTTCTATTATACCACACTCTTTGTAGTAGATATGAAGACAAAGTGTTCGACGTTGGAAGAATTGCGTGGAGTGGAATAATTAAATAGAAATTTCTCGTCTCTGCAAAATTGAAGAATGAGGATATTGTAGCCATTTTTCATGCAGATAAAGTGTGGGAAGAGCCTGATATTGGTGCGAAAATATTTCTTAGAGCTAGAGAAAACATTTTATTGGAGACTGAAGATTCGTTGTATTGCAATAAATAATTTGAAGTGCTTTACATTATAATAATGGAGTGGTTGTGCACTTGAAGCAGACCTGGATATGTATCCCAAATTGGGTGAACTTCGTTATCAACTTGTGTTTTTTTCTTTTTGATGTTCATTTCTTAAATTTATCCTTTAAATTGTTTATTAACCTTTAAATTATAATATAAGACAATTTACACTTGAAATTATTTGCAAATTAGTCTGTGGATTTTTGGATCAATTTTGGTATTAGAGCTATTTTGATAGGTTTTGCAGTTTGAAGAGAAGGATGCAAAAGAAAAATCATGGGAAAATATTTGAAGTGAGAAAGACTTCAGGAAATGGAAGAGATTAACCAACAAATGTAGAAACATAATTCTTAATTGAGAAGGTTATTGTGAGTCTCTAAGGATGAGAAGCACAAAGTTGCAGCTTGAATTGCAAGCCAAGGATCAATTTTTAGAAAAGATTCAGAAAGATTAAAGAGTGGAGGAAGAAGAAGAGACTACGATGCCAATAAGACCGTCTTCTACCATAGATTTACAATTTGTCACTGAGGTATGCAGTGTAAGTGATTCATCATTTTCTCTTTCTTCCCGTCAAAAGGTAGAAAACTGTTTGGGTGAATTTGAGAAGAATACTCATGGTATTGGTTTTATGTTGCTAACCAACAAGATTTATGATGGAAAGGGTCTTATAATTAATGTCCAAGTAATGGATAATACCATAGAGGTTTTGGAAATACCTCGCTATGCAGGTTTGGGATATGGAAAATGAGAAGTTGAAGAATGATCCAAGGTCATTGAAGCAAGAAATGCTTCAAGAGAAGAGTCGAAACCATTATAGAAATACCTTATACAAATTGATGGTACATCACTTCACGAGAGTGAGAAATAATGCAAGGAATCTCAAATGAGAGGTGAACATCCCAAAGGAGTGAAGATAGTTTCTTCCCGATAGACTTGCAATAAGAACCACCATGAAGGGTATAATAAAATGGATTATTCCAATGTATTCTTTGACTATAAGAAGAGTGAAAATGAGAAACATAACTCATGGTATAAGTATCCATGTACATTATTTGGATTACATAAAAATTGTGTTTCCAAATGTTGGAAGATAAATTCCTTGTACAGGAAGGTCATATCTACCAGGGAGGAAATACATAAAGAATTCTCTCCAAGATTGAATGTGGAGTATGGAAAGAAGGAATTGAAGTCAAAGAATTATTGCACTCATTGATATATGAGTGTTCATTTGATTGAGATATGATCAAAACTTCATCCACAACTCTGTCTAAAGTAGGGAAAGAAAGTTGTGCATGCAGCCATGAAGAAAGAGGCACCAAATGAAGGAGTTGGTCAAGCACCAACAATCCAAGAGGAGAAACCCAAAAGGGAGAATCCATTAGGCGAGTTTAGTAAGAAATGTGTAACAAATCTCCAAAGGTTTTTACTTCCATTGTTGTAAACCTCACATGTTGTGTATGAAACCCCTAGAAGGGAAAATTATACAAGTGATGACCTATTATAACATCATTTATATACAACATAGTGTTTTTTTTCTTTTGAAAGTGTAGAAATTAGAGAGACAAGTAAAACCATGTATGTGGACTTTTGGCAGACCAAAAGTTTCTTTTTGTGGGGAGCTTTGATCTAGGAGGATCTTTAAAACCAAGAAGAATTGTTGGTATTGAATTTTGATGTAAATTTACTCATATCAAAGAGCTCATCGAGAGATTTCCAAAGATGGTTGAGCAAGGTCAAACAAACATCATATGAGAAAGTTATGGCCTTCTGAGGTTTTGGTGAAACATGGAAAAAGGATAACATGGTTGACACATGGCATCATTAGGGACTAACACGTGGAAGTACATAAATACACGTGGAAATATAGACATGATAGGTGGAAGTACATATGGTGATGTATCATATTGAATGGGTTGTACAGATGCTGGTGTGGCATACTGAATGAGATGTATAGATGATGATGTGGCATAAATGGCATAGAAAGATGACTTACATGGCACTGATTGACATTTTGATTGTGTAGGTTATGGAGCCACCATGTGGAATAGTTAGAGGTCGCCACATGGAAGCTCCAATGTGTCCCAAAGAGCTTATCGATTGCAGAAGTTTCAGGTGGGTGAATCGAACCTTAGACCTATTCATCACTAATCCAATGTTTTAATATTAGGGAAATGATTGTCCATTGTAATGGAAGCAGGGGAAATGTTATTTGAAGTGAGTTTTTGTAACCATTGTTCAAAATTTGATGATCTACGGGTTTGACCTTGCAACCTCCACCCAACAAACCCAATGAATTAAACGATGTGCCAATAGTAGTGCTTGTTATAGCATGCCGAGGATATTAAGTATTTCAATTGCAAATATATTCATAGCCCAAAAAATACCAATGGGTTCGGATTTGAAACCGCGACCTTCTTCATATTAATCAAAATATTTTACTATTGCACCACACACTTGTGATTAGAAAGGATTTGTTTTTGAAAACCTTTACACAGAGGTATTTCTTGTGTAAGTTCAAGAAAAAAAGGGCTTTTAGGCCAGATTTCGGCATCCTAAGAGTGGAAAGTGGTTTTTTTATTATAACACACTCTTTGTAGTGGATTTGAAGACAGAGCATTCACAGTTGGAAGAATTGCGTGCAGTGGAATAATTAAAGCCATTTTTTTTTATCTTTGTAGAATTGAAGGATGAGGATATTATAGCCATTTCTCATGTAGATCAAGTGCGTGAAGAGCTTGAGATTATTGCAAAAATATTGCCTAGATCAGGGGAAGATATTTTAGTGCATGCTGAAGATCCATCGTTATGTAATAAATCATTTGAAATGGTTCACATTATAGTAATGGAGAGATTGTGCAGTTGAAGTGGACCCGCATATGTAGCCCAAATTGGGTGAACTCTGTAATCAACATGTGTTTTTGTATTCCTGCGGTTCATTTCTTCAATTTAGCCTTTCAATTGTTTATTAACCTTTAAAATATAAGCTAAGACAATTTACATTTGAAATTATTTGCAAATTAGTCAGTGGATTTTCAGATCAAGCAAAAAAAATATCTAATTGAATACATAAGAGAGGTTTATATTTGTAGATCATTGATGAGATTGGAAGAAACAAGTTCTAGTGTTAATCCCAAGTATCTAGTATGTGTACTCATGTGACTGATTGGAGTCCTACACGGGCCAAGTACCCTCACAATGATGATTGGTATAGTCCTCCACTCACTATCCAACCCCTCAAACTCACTACATACATTAATAGGTATTGAAGAATTCTAGTGTGATCACACTAGTATTAAGGGATAAGTTTCATGGTCTACTATGTGTTTGAGTAAGGTTGATGAAATGGTAGATCATAAATCATGGATACTATGTGTTTGAGTAAGGTTGATGAAATGGTAGATCATAAATCATGGATTTAAATGTGTTAGACAATTTTAATATTGGTTTGGAATGTTTCAATAATTACTAGATATCACAAATAATTGATATGATAAAATTGTATATAGTGTCAACTAGTGGATCAAAATACCATATCGTATAGCATAGATAACTATATATGCACCCTTGAATTCTATTATACAAGACATGTAATAAATCTTGATATATATTTTTTTGAGGGAGAACTGTAATTGTATTGGATTATTAAACATATCTGTGCTTATAGACATTTAGACATGTATTTTAGGTTTATTAGATAAGGTGTAATAATATTACATATTATAAGTATAATTTTTATTATATTGTTTTAGAGAATAGACTTAAATGTATTTTAACTTGTTTAATTAAAGTAAAAATAAAATATTTAGAAAAGAGTTAAATCCTTATTAGTCCATGTTCAAGGCCAAGGAGCTATAAAAACGACATTGACTCACTATTAATTGACTAGTTGACTTTAATTTTTCTAACATTTTCGAGGTTTAACTTAGGGGATTTTTAATAAAAATTATATTGAAATTAAAATAAACTCAAAAATATATTTTTCTTTGTCCTTATTATATTTTAACTTTATTGCGGAGGTGGCTGTGAACATTGATTTTTTCATTTGTAAATGACTGCAGTGGATGATGGTTGTTGTAGTCAAGAATTTTCTAGTTGCTCAGTCGATAATGGTTGTTGCAGTCGAGGCATGTCACGTGGAAATATGCATCATTGACCTCATGAACCAGTATCCTACTCTTACTTTGCACCATCTGTTGTCGATATCAACTCATCCAATCTGGGGATTAAATCTGAACCCCCTAGGAACATTCAAAGGCCATATCACGCAACGATCGCCGATAAGACTTGATTCATTCTTTATTGTATTAGGTAAGAACCATCACGTCCATGGAGACTATATTCATCATGTGTTTATATAACATCAAAAATGTCTATCCCTTTACTATGTGGACAATGGGCATACATTTTGATTGTCTTGGTCTATGATTACAAATAAATGACAGAGAAGCATGTTGTTCTTGTTAAAACCCATTTCAAACACAACACAAAGAATATTTCTTGTTAAATTGCATGATGAAATGGTAGATGGGTTGGGATTACACTGTCCCGTTAAACACAAGTTACAGGAGATAATTTTTGTTTTGAACAGAAATCGTGGTCCTTCTCGACTGTATAACATTCAGGATCTGTAATAATGGGAAGGCGGGTTCATAACTTCATCCAGGGTATGAAATAATAGAAAGATAGGGTTAACATGTGACGGGGGATTTGTACTATTTCGACTTGTTTGGCTTTAGTCTGCGCAAGGTGCTTAACGCAGTGTTCCACTAGCTAGTTACTATTAAATAAATTGCAAAGTTAGTAGCTTCATATGATTGTGAGAAGAATGAGTGTGTACCAGCAGGTACCAGTCAGAGAAGATGTTATTTGTTGCTATGTATCAAAACTACAGTGGCAAATAACGATTCAATAGAATGTGGTTAAATAGCCTTAATGATTGAACTACTTGATTTATGCAATTACCAAAAAATATACCTATCAAAGACACAAGCAAGAAACAATGCTACTGCGAGAAATTTTCTCTCATGATTAATAAGGAATATGTAACCAATGTAAAGAATTTGTGTTGTGTCCATGTTTTTGGATTCTCCAGGCTGATCTGAGCAGTTGCTAGAATGAATGAAGCATTTATTTGGTGGGAGCGACGGAGGTAGTGTGACTTCATACATTTTGTACTAGGGTGAAGCATTTTCTATCTGGCCGCAACCCAAATATTTTGCCCTTGTGATTTGGTAGAAGAAAATTGCACTTAACTATTAAATTATAATATTATAAAAAGCAAAAGTGTTGTGATTTGGTAGAAGAAAATTGCACTTAACTATTAAATTATAATATTATAAAAAGCAAAAGTGTTGGGACAACAACTTGGTCTCCATAGTTTTCAAAGAAGAAAGAAATCATGAAGATTTCCAAAGTCGGGTTTCTCACAATCATCTCCCCATTCTCATCTCCAAGAAGTCAAGCCCCTATGAGGATTGGGAGATTAATGTCCCCAACAAGTCCCACACGCAACAAAATTTCAAGTAATCTGTTGAGTCATGGCAAGAGGGTATTAAGGGCTTCTACCAGCTTCAATGGCAGAACCATTAATGCAAATTGTGCAACAGAAGAGAAGAGGGATATTTCTTTCAGGATAAGAAAAAAGGATCACTATGCTCTTTTGGGCATCCCTTGTGATGTCTCCTATAGTGATATCATAGTTACATACAAAAGAGTTCGCGCTGAAATACCAACCTGATGTCATCCCCCTGCACCAGCTTGAGACAACCACTAAGATTTTTCAGAGATAAATGAGACTTATGATACTTTGTCTGATCCACAAAAGAGGAAAGCATTTGATGATATGCACCTTATACCTAGTTTTAACACTGTTAGGGATGCATGATCTGGGCATTGGAGAGAAAGGAGCTCGTAAACAGATCAATGTTGGTGTCATTGAGGAATTGTGATCATCTTCCATTTCTTAACTCCATTGTTGGGATTTTTGTTATATTTTCGAGCTTGGTGTGCTCTTTTAAGACCAAATATGCTAATGAAGAAAAGGACCTTGTAATTTTCTAGATTCTAGGCTTTGGTGTATTTCTTTCCCATAACTTATTATCTAGGTAAGTTTTGATACACATAATGTTTTTGATACACATAATGTAATCTGACATGGACAATGTTGAGAATGATGCATTTGTAGATGTCAAATATGCATCAAAGATAGGATTGTAAGAGTCTTAACATTTTTGGAATTTGAACGAGGCTGGTTGCTTTGACATTGCCTCTTCTAAATATATTTTAGACTGTAAATTTATCTTGTTTATTGAAAAACACTGTAATTATTATTTTTGGATTAAACTTCTTGCATGTTCTTGATGGTATTAGCATCTTAATATTGAGTCAATGAGCATTGTAGAAACATTATTAATGAAAAAATTAGGGTTTAATTGTTTGAATCCCTTGACCTTCTAAAAAATCAAATAAAGCTAATTAGTGTAGCTTCTAGCTCATTATGCCTTTGAAGCACTTGGGATCAAATTCACTGGACTTTTGTTCAATCTACACTGTTCTCACTGATCCATTATTGTTAGGAGTAAGTTAATTTTGTAGTAGAAAGATGGCTATAAATTTGTTTAGAATGTTGAATGAAGAAAGAATGTTGCTTGGACCTGCAAAATCTTGGAGAAGCTACATAGTAAAAAAACAAAACTATCTAATAAAACTATTTTAATAGATCCTCGTAAAGTGTTGGTAAAGTGTTTTATGAGGTATTGTGAGAAGAATTGTCCTATTATGAATGCACTTTCTTTTTATGGATTACAATGAGTATAATTGTCCTTCTTTATTTAAGAATGTACCATGTCTTTTATATATTTTCAATTTCAAAATTGTACATAGGACTAACTCATTCAACATGTTTTATAATAATATTTAAGGAACTAATAACTTATGAAATGATAATCCGACAATTATAATCTATATAAAACATTGATTTAAATATATGTTATTATGAGGAAAGTAAAGTGATATATTTAATTATTTATTTGTAGTCTATATAAGACATTGATTTAAATATATGTTATGAAGAAAGCAATGTTATATATTTAACAAAAATAATTAAAGGCTTGCTCTCGTAAGGAAGGAGATTGTTTTTCCCTTACATCTGCATCGACCTTTCATGTTTCATCTTTGATAAAAATAAAATTTCCATCTCAAATAATACATTAAGACTAATAACTTGCCAAATCTTTTAGATTTTTTGTCGGAAAATTATTAAAATTATATTTTTTAAAATGTTGAATTTCAGTTGTGAGAATTTTGCCACTGGTGTTATGCTAAGGTGGTTCGTTCAGATTCGCATCAGTTTTTTTATTGGACGGCCTTAAAAGTAATAAAAGGTCACTCTTCAAGTATCTATAATTTTTATTGGATGAGAATTTGGTTTGGAATAATATAAAAAAAAATCAATGAATTAAAAAATAATTATTTTCATTAAAATATAAGTTTATTTATTTAAGAATCATTATGATATCATTTTAAGTGATGCATTTCTTTTATTTAATAACAATAATGAATTTGTAATATCATGTATTTTTATTTATTTAATAATGACTTAATAACAATAATGAATTTGTAATATCATGTATTTTTATTTATTTAATAATGACAATGAATTTGTGTATATTAATAAATAAAAGTTAATAATGATTATGTTTTTTTTTAGTGATAATTGACAATTAAATTATAACAAATTAAAAAAAAAAATTATGATGAAAATATTTTCATTAATAATATTCACAATATGGAAAGTTACATTTTCTAATTTTTTTTTATCATTTAATTGTTCCTGTCAAAATATTGTGATAAACAAATAATATACTTTTTCATGTTATCAATCTGATGGTAAATAGTATGAAATAAAAAAAAAAAAAAAAAAATTGTATACTATCCGCTATTAGCTTATTCGATGTACATAATTTTTTGGGATTATAATCTCTAAAACTGTTAGTTTGATCTAATGATTTTTAACCATAACCACATTGTACTAATAATTGATTGTGATGTCTCAAAAGATTGATGTGCATCCCACATCAATGAGTGGTAAATAGTATGATATTCAATAAAAAAGATTCCTGTAATTTTTCATCCTTTGAGGTGGATGATATGGATGATACAATGTTAATAATTGACTTATTTTACTATAAATAATTTTATTAAATTAAAATGTTTAAAAAATTTAATTACGTTGAAAGGCGTACATCTATTGATAATGGGCAAATTTAATAGGGGTTTAATGCTTAATAAGTTTTTTATGGACATGATTAAATATGGCTGGAATATTCTTAGTAGTCACACAAAATAAATGGCTGTGATTTCAATCATTAACTTCCTAGCTATTATAAAGACATCCGTTTATGTGTTTACTTTTTTACATTTACCTAATCATATTTAAAA
>JASDQU010014365.1:129725-169235 GCA_032191745.1 Picea mariana
ATGCTAGTAAATATCATAATAAACATGAACTATAACTAGGGTTAAACTATAAAATTAAAGTATAAAATTAAAAGGTTCATTATAAACGTGAACGATTACTCGCGTTAATTCCGATCGATAGAAAATATCACGTGAGAATATATATATATATATATATATATATATATATATATATATATATATAACTTAGCACGCGACGTTTTAGGCCTTAATTAGCGAGCCAAATATTTTTGTTAGTGAAGCAAGGGCCCAAAAAATTTATCCGTACCATCGCAAATATTTGAAGCTTTATTTATGCAATATTAGAGACCCTCGTCCCTTTAAATATCTAGACCTATGAAGATTTATTTTCAAAGGGTTGGCAGTGTTCTGCGCCATTTTCTAAGCCGGGATTGAGTCCTTCAGCCGAATCTTTGTTAATTCAAAATTGCAAAGAGTAAAAATGTTTCTTCAAAAAAATTTGATGTTCCTTTGTAATATGATTCATTCCATTCGTCAATGGTCACGATGTGTGAAACTGATTTTTGAGAGCATAAATTTCACACAGTAAAACTGACTTCTCCAATGGGATTTCTACGTACCAAAGAGATCGGGTGATTCTCTTAACGTTATCTCAACAGAGGACTCAATTATCTCTCCTGCGCGAATATTTCGGAGTATCATAAACATCATTTGTAACTCCAGCCGTAATTCCTACCCACCAAAGAGATCATGAAATATTTGGGACTAAAATGCTCATAATAAACGTGAGCGGTGACTCCGGCCCTCATTTCTATCAACATGCAATAACTCTTGGGACGAGGATCTGAGCAGCTGCTGGAACGAGTGAATCATTTATTTTGCGGGAGCGTTGCAGATAGTGTGACTTCATACGTTTTGTACTAGGGTGAAGCATTTTCTATTTGACCGTGACCCAAATATTTTGGCCTTGATATTTTTGGTAGCGGAACACTGCACTTAACTCTTAAATTATACTATTGTACAAAGCAAAATAGTTGGAACAACACCTTGGTCTCCATAGTTTTCAAAGAACAAAGAATAATGATGATTTGCAAATTTGGGTTTCTCACAATCAACTCCTCATTCTCATCTCCAAGAATTCAAGCTGCTATGAGGATTGAGGGATTAATGTCCCCAACAAGTCCCACATGCAACAGAATTTCAAGTAATCAGCCGTGTCCTGGGAAGAGGGTATTAAGGGCTTCTTCCAGCTTCAATGGCAGAACCATTAGTGCAAATTGTGCAATAGAAGAAAAGAGGGATATTGCTTTCAGGAGAAGAAAAAAGGATCACTATACTCTTTTGGGTGTCCCTTGTGATGTCTCCTATAGTGATATCAGAGTTGCATACAAAAGAGTTGGCCGTGAAATACCAACCCGATGTCATGCCCCTGCACCATCTTGGGACAACCACTAAATTTTTTTCAGAGATAAATGAGGCTTTTGATACTCTGTCTGATCCACAGAAGAGGAAATCATATGATGATATGCACCTTATACCTCATTTTAACACTGTCAGGGCTGCAGGATGTGGGAATTGGAGGAAATCATATAATGATATGCACCTTATACCTCGTTTTAACACTGTCAGGGCTACAGGATGTGGGCAATTGGAGAGGAAGGAGCTTGGAAACATATCAATGCTGGTGTCATTGAGGAATTGTGATCATCTTCCATTTCTTAACTCCATTGCTGGTATTTTTTTTTTATATTTTTGAGCTTAGGGCGCCCTTTCAAAACCAAATCTGCTAATGAAAAAAAGGACCTTGTAATTTTCCAGATTCGAGCCTCTGGTGTATTTCTTACCCAGAACCTATTATCTCGGTAAGTTTTGATACACATAATGTAATGTGACATGGACTATGCTGAGAATAAGGCATTTGTAGATGTAAAATATTCATCAAAGTTAGGATTGTAAGAGTCTTAACAGTTTTGGAATTTGAACGAAACTGGTTGCTTGGACTTTGTCTCTTTTAAATATATTTTACATTGTTAATTTATCTTGTTCATTGAACAACACTGTAATTATTTTTTTTATTAAACTTATTGGATATTCTTGGCGTTATTAGCATCTTAATGCTGAGTCAATGATCCTTGTAAAATCATTACTATTGAAAAATTTAGGGTTCAATTATTTCAATCCCTTGCGATCTAGAAGAGCAGGCGTTACAGAATGGAAAAACGAGAAAATAAGGAATTGAATACTACATTCAACAAAATCGATGACTACCAATGACCTTCTAAAAAATCGCATAAAGCTAATTACCATAGCTTCTATCCCATTATGATTTTGAAGTATTTGGGAGTAAGCTAACCTTACCGATGTATTATTGTTGGGAGTAAGTTAATTTTGTAGTAGAAAGACGGTTATAAATTTGTTTGGAATGTTGTACGAAGAAAGAATGTTGCAAACAAGTTGGACATGAGTATAATTTCATCACTATTCAAATTTGTATACGATGGAACAACACCTTCGGAGCTTTTGTCCAATTTTGATTGTGAATGGATTTATATTCAAAATCTATAATTATGAGATAAAAAAATATCCAGAATTTGATGAAGTTGGACACTTCAACCGGGTCACTCGTTGGGTTTTTTGGACTGTTCACTACCACAAAACACTGTTGAAAACATCTACAAAATCTTGGAGAAGCCACATATAAAAAACAAAATCTATATGCATCTAATAAAGCTATCTTAAGAGACCCCCGTAAAGTGTTTTATGAGGTATTGTGAGCATAATTGTGCTTTAATTATTAGGAATACAATTTATTTTTATGGAGTACAGTTAGCATAATTGTCCTTCTTTATTTAAGAATGCACTGTGTCTTTTATATATTTTTAGTTAAAAAATTGTACTACAAGTACTAAGCTCTTATGGAGCCTTTGCTTACAATTGTATCTCTTGCAATAACATTCAACATGTTTTATAATAATGTTTAAGGAACTAGTAACTTATGGAATAGTAATCTGACATTTATAGTCAATGCTCACAATCTATATTATTGAACGAGAATTGATTACATCATTATATAGGAAATGACTCTACTCAGTCGGTTACAACAAACCACATATAACTAGGATCTACATTAAGTGAAGTAGAGTTCAACTATGCTACTGACTCTTGTAAGTGACTCTTGCTCCATTATTTCCAAGTATCCCCCTTAATGTTGAATGGATTGAATTCTATACCTAACATCTCCCTAAACATCTTAAATTTAATCTTTACAAGGGGCTTAGTCAAAATATAACCAACATTTTTACAGGTATTACAATACATAAGAGCTATTGACTGCAACTTTTCTCTAACAAAATGACACTGAGCATCAACATGCTTTTTCATTGCACGATAAATCGGATTATTCGCCAGCTTGATTGAACTTTGATTATCACATTTGATCATTGTAGGTTCCTTTTGTTCTTTTCCAACATCTTGAAGAAGTATTCTCAACCAAACAACTTCACAAGTTGCTGCACACAAGGTTTTATATTCTGCTTCAATAGAAGACAAAGATAAAGTAGGTTGTTTTTTAATGCTCCATGAAACAACCCTGGATCCACTGCCAAGCGCATATCCAGTGGTTGATCTTCGATCATCCGGATTGCCAGCCCAATCGAAATCTGAGTAACCTGTCAACTCAAAATCAGATGCATCAATATATTTAATACCATAATCAAGTGTTTCTTTTAGATACCTGAGTACTTCCTTTGCTGCATTCCAATGGCTTTCTAGAAGTTTCTCCATAAACTGACTTAACACACTCACAGAATATGCAATATCAGGCCTAGTTGTGGTGATATAATTCAAACTACCCACCATATGTCTATACATTATGGCATTCAATTCCTTCGAACCATCATCACAAGAAAGTTTCACATTCTGCTGCATGGGAACAATAGAAGATTTACACTGATCCATTTTAAATCTCTTAAGTATTTCTTTGACATACTTACTCTGACAAACATAATTTTGGCTTGTATTTCTCCAAACTTCAAGACCTAGGCAGTAATGTAACTCACCAAGATGTTTCATTTCAAAAACTTGTGACAACTGCTCCTTGATTTCATCAATTAATTTCTCTGCATTTCTTGTAATTATCAAATCATCAACATATAAGGAAATCAATACTATATACCCTTGTTCATCAAATTTGGTATACGAATTTGGATCACTCTTTCTCCTCATAAAACTCTGTCGAAGAAAGGAAGAATCTATCTTCTCATACCATGACCTAGGTGCCTGTTTTAGTCCATACAATGCTTTATTTAACTTACACACTAAGTGTTTTGGCCCATGTTCCAAAAACCCTTCAGTTTGAGGAAGGTAAACCTCCTCCTTTAACTGACCATTCAAAAATGCAGATTTAACATCTAGTTGGTGTAGCTTCCAATGGTACTCTATAGCTAAAGCAATTAACAATCTGATAGTATTCAATTTAGCTACTCGTGCAAATGTTTCAGCATAATCAATACCTTATGTTTGTGAATACCCCTTTGCAACCAATATAGCCTTATATTTGTCTATACTACCATCTAATTTAAACTTGGGTTTGTATATCCATTTACATCCAATGGGCTTCTTATGTTTAGGTAATTTAGTCAGTTCCAAGTATCATTTTTCATTATAGATTCATATTCTTCCTCCATTGCATTTCACCATTCATCATGTTCATTTGCTTCATTAAAACTCATGGGTTCTATGACATTTGAAATGCTACTCATTAGGGCATAGTCTATATACCTCTCAAGGAGTCGAACCTGTCGTGAAGATATTCTCAACTGATTATCTTCCTCCCCACTTTGTGAAGACCTTTCTTCACCTATAGGTGAACTGTGACTACTTGAAGTGTCCATATCATTGATTCCTTCTTGCTGGTACTGCTGCCGTCGATGCGGTTTTGGCTGTTGTTGTGGTGGTTGTTGATGTGATGGTTGTTGTTTCTCTTCTTTAACTCCTTCATCAAGAAGTCTATGTCATTCCTCATAATTGTTATTGTCATGATTTCCTTCTTACTGCTCATGGAAAAGTAAATCTCTACTCACAAATACTTTGTGAGTAGAAGGATCAAACAGTTTGTATGCTTTGAATTCAAAACAATACCCAATGAAAATACATTGAATGGCTTTAGCATCCAATTTCTTCCTATTCTCCTTTGGAATATGAGAAAAAGCCTTACACCCAAATACTTTCAAATTATGAACTACAAGTTTGGAACCATACAATTCTTCAAAAGGAGTAACATTATCAAGACACCTTGTTGGAATTCTATTCGTTAAATAAACTGCAGTATTTATGGGTTCAACCCAAAATGAATTTGATAGATTCTTACCTTTCATCATACTGCGTGCACATTCTACCAGAGTTCTGTTTTTCCTTTCAACGACTTTGTTCTACTGTGGAGTGTGAGGTATTGTAAACTGTTGTACTATTCCATGATCTTTACAATATTTTATGAAGTCCCCTGATTTATACTCTCCCCCTTGATCTAAATGGAGGATTTTGATGGATTTTTCTGTCTGCTTTTCTACCATCGTTCTGAATTCCTTAAAGGACTCGAAAACATCACTTTTTATTCTAAGGAAATAAACCCATGTGTATCTCGTGCAATCATCAATAAATAACATAAAGTAAAATGCACCTCCTAAAGACCTAGTCTACATAGGCCCATAAACATAAGTATGCACAAGATCTAACACATCTCTCTTTTTCCTATCAGGATTAGAGGGGAATTCATCTATGTGCATATTTCCTAATGCACATCCATCACAAGCAACATTCTCATTTTTTAACATAGGAAGTCCTTCAACCATATTATTTTTCTGTAATAACAATAAATCAGGATGATTTATGTGGCCATACCTTTGATTCCAAAGAATCTATGTTGGCATAGTTGCAAAAGTCAGTGTGTGATGTGATTTGATAGTAACATCAAGTTTTTATAGGCCTCTTTCTTTGATGCCCATTGCAACATTTTTGAATTGGTCCAATAGATCCTTCACTATGCAATAATTCTTGAAGAATTCAACCTTCAAGTTCTAATCTGTGATGGTGGACACAGAGATGATTTTTTTCTTTATCCCTCGTACATACACAACATTATGAATGTGATGAATAGTACCATTCGACAATGTCACATGAATGTCTCTGTATCCCTTGACCTGATGAGCGCGGTCATCTCCAAGATATATGTTGGCACCATTATGTGTTTCTTTAAAATTAGTATAGTCGTTCTTATTACAAGTCATATATACTGATGCTCCAGAATCCAAAAACCATACATCAATATCATCTGTTTCAGCAAATAAAGAAATGTTAGACACAAACAGCCTAAGATCCCATGAATCAAAATTCGAGGGTTCATCAATATCATCACTAGTAATAAACAATATGAGATCATGATTTGAATATTTTTCTGCATAATCACTTGAATGTGTTCTAGGTTTATTCCTAGCCTCATCACTCTTCTTCTTATGACAGTGTTTAACAATATGTCTAGGTCAACCACAATAAAAGAAACTCTTTGACTCATTCATGTTAGATTGCATACCTTGATTCAGCCTTGGAGATTGTCTTCTCTGCGATGAACTGCCTCTCTCCCATGAACTTCCTCCTTTGCCTCTTTCTCCTGATCTCCCTCTCCCAGATCTCTTATTTAACCACAGTGCCAAACATTTATTCCGAGGCTTCAGATTCTTGCGCCTCTCTTCCTCTTGCAGCAAAATACTCGTTAGTTCTTCAAAAGTAGGAGGTTTCTCCCTTGCTGTGAGACCTGTTATGAACATCTGATAATCTTCTAGCATACCATTTAAGGTAATAGTGACAAGATCAGTGCTGGAAACAATTTCCCCTATATTGTTGGGGCTACTTCACACACACCTAGGATTTATTTTTCCCAAGATTATTCCTTGTTTATTAGTCATAATTAGTCATTATCGAGTCTCCTATATTTTAGGGGAGAATATTCCAACTGGAGAATATTCTCTTTCAATTGACACTTCAGTTTGACTAGTTGAGTTGAGTTTAGATGTTGCATTGGTTTTTTCACCATGCAACATAGGGATCATCACCAACTCACTACTCTTTGTTCAGTCAGTTAACTAAAGACTAGTTGACTAGTTAACTCAGCTAGGTGGCAGCTCACTCCCGTAACTGCCTAAGAGACTAGACTAGGTGGCAGTTTACTCTTGTAACTGTTGGTGTGTGTCTAGATCAATCTAGACCACCATTACGGCTCATTAGTTACTCATGTAACCTATATCTATTGTAAATTATTCACTCTTTGAATGTGGAATGCGGTTAATGAGAAATCTTCCATTCTTTCTATCTTGCTTCTTCTTTCTTAATTTCTCTCTGCAAATGTGTGTAGTATTTTCTAGCTAGATATATTATGTGTAGGTTCAACACATTTACATGGTATCAGAGCCGACGGACTGCTAAGAAAAAGATACGCCAAATCATTTTTTGCAGGTACAAAAGATTGAAAACAACAAAAAGATGGATTATTCTCCGGAAATACTTCTCACGCCTCATAACTATTTGGAATGGAAGCCAAAAATTATGCTTCATCTTAGATGCAAAAGCTTATACCAAATAACCATGGCAATGCAAGTAGATTCTTATTCTGTTGATGAGAAAAATGGCTTTCTCAATAGACAAGATATGGCCATAGGAAGTATCGGCATGTCTGTTTTTCCAGAATTTTTCCATCAAGTATATGAAGAATCACACGGATTAACTCCAAATGAATTATGGACCAGATTGGAGGTTCTATTTGGGAATAAATAATATTGTGAAGATTTCATGCAGGAGGTCGAACAGATAGAGCTAGAAGAGAAGCCATTAGAAGATCAAGCCTCTTATTATGAGGAGTCTTCTACAAAAGTTTTTGCAGAAATTTGTATTCCATTAATTGAAGATGATGTCTACTCCATTTCAGATTTGTTTTCTGAAATTCATGTGGAAGATATATGGAATGCATCTCAGGAGTCACATGCAGACACTTTTGCATGCACCATGCATGCCTCTCAAGAGTCAAAAAGGGAGCCACGCACATTAGACGCCATTATGATATTTTATGAGACAAATTTGCAGAAACAAATTGGATATTTTAATTCCTCCCGGGAAAATATCCAATTTAAAAAAAAACATCGTCCGAAACAAAGTCTGGAAACTGAAGTTATGATCATTTCAAAATCAACAAAATTTCAGTGTTTTTCCGGAAACTGCCATATGGTTTTTAAAATTTCATCCAAATTTATTTGGATATTTTTCATTACAAGAAGATAAAATGGATATGTGTGGACATATCAATGGTGCATATAATTCATCATATCCGTGTAGACATCTACATCTTCAACAAAATCTTCAAAGAGCACAAACTTGCATAGTTGCGAGGTCTTCTTGGAGTGAAGGACATGGTTGCTTAGCAACTGTTTTTTGTTCTTTCCCATTTTTTTTATTTTATGCATTGTAATTTGAGGGGGGGTTTTGTTCCCATGAGTTTTTCCCTCTTTCCTCATTTAGTTCAGTGTATCTTTTGTATCTGGGTACCTAACATGGCCTCGTAGCCGGAACCCATTCTTTATTTTCACCATAGTGATGTTCAGGGGGCTGTTGGAGTTACTTCACACACACCTAGGTTTTATTTTTCCTAATATTATTCCTTGTTTATTGGTCATAATTAGTCATTATCCAGTCTCCTATATTTCAGGAGAGAATATTTTACCTGGAGAATATTCTCTTTCAGTTGACACTTCAGTTTGACTAGTTGAGTTGAGTTTATATGTTGCATTGGTTTTGTCAACATGCAACATAGGGATCATCACCAACTCACTACTCTTTGTTCAATCAATTAACTAAAGACGAGTTGACTAGTTAACTCAGCTAGGTGGCAGTTCACTCCCGTAACTGCCTGAGAGACTAGACTAGGTGGCAGTTTACTCTTGTAACTGTTGGTGTGTGTCCAGATCAATCGAGACCACCACTATGGCTCATTATCTACTCATGTATCCTATATCTATTGTAAATTATTCAATCTTTGAGTGTGGAATACGGTTAATGAGAATTATTCCATTCTTTCTATCTGGCTTCTTCTTTCTTAATTTCTCTCTGCAATTGTGTGTAGTATTTTCTAGCTAGATCTATTCTATGTAGGTTCAACACATTTACATATATTTCCTAGCTTGTGTTTCACCTCTTTAATACGACCCAAAAATGAACTAACAGATTCATTTTCATCCATCTTAATGCCTAGCAATTTAGTTTTTAGGACCATAATACAATTTGTGTTGCTAGTTTCATACAAGGCTTTAAGAGTTGTCCATGTTCCAGTAGAGGTATTAGCTTCTCTAATATGTGGAATTATTCTATCTTTAATAGACATACGCAACAGTACCTTGGCCTTGTTTTTGCGCTTCACCCAATCTTGGATCTGTGTTGATGTTGCACCTACAGGCGCAACAAGTTTTTCTTTAGTTCCCTTTGGAATGGTCTAGACACTGCACCCTTCCATCAAGGTCTGCATATTGAGTTTCCAGTTAAAGAAATTCAATCCATCTAACTTGTTGGCTTCGTTGAGGTAGATCTCTGCCAGAAGATTCGCCATCACTGCAAGATCTTCTTTGCAAGTGAATCACCAAGGATATGCAACTTTACGTCGAGTTTTGACCAGTCCGTCACTCTGCCTTCGGATCCACCAATCCGATCCTACCTAGACTCTCCAATGGATCTCCTGATCCAATGCACTTCATATCTCCTCAACCTCTTCGATCTGCATTTAGAATTGCAGATTCAAAGGTGTTTTGCTCTCTTACAAAAAATATCCAATCATGCTCATATATAAAAAAAAATAACATATAAAAACTCACACTCATATGTATAAAAAGGAATATAAATTTCTTAAAAGAAACCCTTTTTAATACACATACATCCACTTTTAATCATCCACCTTACGATTTATAAAGTGATTTAAAATATAACCCCTTCCTCATATGCATAAGAAATCGCATAATCCCTTCTTAAAATAAAAAAAAACTTTCATAAAGAAATCGTGAATGGAGGCAATGCATAAAATTAACTCTGCACGCCCTTTATTTCAATGCTCCAAAAAAGGCTCACGCTTCCAACTCATGCAAATCGTGGCTTCCCACAAGCTCACATATTTCCTCATGGCTCAACAAAAGGAGGCTCTCCCTATGAATCACATCGCTTCTCCTTGCATATGCAACAAATAAACTCACGCGTTGTATGCACACCAGATCTGAATCTGATTTTGCGAAGATGGTGGATCAGCCCTCACGTATCAATGAAAAAAATCCACGATTTTCTCACGTACTCACGCTTTCCACACGGCTTGCGCAAACACACACGTTTTCGCACCTCATGCAACCATTAGAGTGCATCGAGTCCGCACCTTACGTTTCACTTGGAGTGCGGAAATATTTAAGGATTTACGCACTATAACACACAACTGGAGTGCGGAAATTTTAGGTTTTCAAACTTGCATAAATTTTGAGTATTATGCCATCGTACCCTTCGAGAAGATGGACTTGTGGACTTCTGGAAATTGGTGCACCTCTCTTATGTGGCTCCTCACTTTCGTGGCTCCGATACCAACTTATAATTTGGAGAAACAACACTCAGTGAGGCGACACTCATAATGTATATTATTGAATGAGGACTTATTAAATCATTATATAATAAACGAATCTACTTAGTCGGTTACAACAAACCACAAATAACTAGGATCTACATTAAGTGAAGTAGAGTTCAACTACGCTACTCACTCTTGCAACTCCATTATTTCCAAGTATATTTAATAAAATAATTAAAGGCTTGCTCTCGTAAGGAAGGAGATTGTTTTTCCGTTACATGTGCATTTACCTTTCATGTTTCATTTTTGATAAAAATAAATTTTTCATTTCAAATAATCCATTAAGACTTATAATTTGCCAAATTTTTTAGATTTTTTGCTCTGAAAATTATTAAAATTATATTTTTTTAAATATTAAATTTGATCAAACTTTAAAAATAATAAAAAGAAAGGAATAAAAGTTTACTCTTCAAGTATCTATAAATTTCATTGGATGAGAATTTGCTATTGGAATAATATTTAAAAGAAATTAATGAATTAAAAAACAATTATTTTAATAAGTTTATTTTTTAAGAATTATTATGATATCATCTTAAGTAGGCCTAATGGTTAAGAACATGTGTTTCCTCTTAAGAGGTCACAAGTTCAAATCGAGAGGGGGGGTAGGGTATGCATACCTCCTTAAACTTTACCAGTAAAATCGCTATACACCAATTTGGTGTCTGGCTTGGTCGTGACCTTAAAAAAAGATTATTATTATTAAGTGATGCATTTCTTTTATTTAATAATGATAATGAATTTGTGATATCATTTTAAGCGATGCATTTCTTTTATTTCATAATGATAATGAATTTTTGTATATCAATAAATAAAATTCAATAATAACTATTTTTAGTGATAATTGACAACCTAATTATAACACATTTTTAAAAGAAAAATATGATGAAAATATTTTAATTAATAATACTCACAATATAGAAAGTTACATTTTCTATAAATTTTTATCATTTGATTGTTTCCTTACCAAATATTGTGATAAACAAGTAATATACTTTTCCATCTTAAATAATATGAAATAAACAAAAAAAAAAAATTGTCTACTATCAACTATTAACTTATATTGGATGTAAATAATTTTTTAGGATTGTAATCTCTAAAACTATTAGTTTTTTCTAATTGTTTTTAACCATAGTCACATTGTACCAATGATTGATTGTGATGTCTCAAAAGATTGGTGTGCATCCACTAGTCTTGATACATTAATGAATTATTAATGTAGCCACATTAGTAAGAATGAGTGGTAAATAATATGATATTCAATAAAAAAAAAATATTTTTGTACTTTTTCATCCTTTGAGGTGAATGATATGGATGATAGACTGTCAATGATTGACTTACTGTATGATAAATAATTTTATCCAATTATAATGTCCAAAAAATTTAATGAATATCATGATAAACATGAATTATATCTAATTACAATGTCTAAAAAATTTAATGAATATCATGATAAACATGAACTATAACTCCCGTTAAACTATAAAATTAACATATAAAATTAAAAGGTTTATCATAAACGTGAACGATAACTCGTTAATTTCGATCGATAGAAAATATCAAGTGAGAATATATATGTGTGTGTGTGTGTGTCTGTGTCTCTCTCTCTCTCTCTCTCTCTCTCTCTCTCTCTATATATATATATATATATATATATATATAACTTAGCACGTGGTGTTTTAGGCCTTAATTAGTGAGCCAAATATTTTTGTTAGTGAAGCACAGGCCCAAGAAATTTATCTGTATCATCACAAATATTTGAAGCTTTATTTATGCAATATTACAGACCCTCGTCCCCCAAGAATCTAAATAGTGGTACCTACAAAGCATATCCTGGCAATGTTGGGGCTGTCTGAATTCATCAATCAATCGTATCTGGTTGGTTGTCTAGGTTCATCTCATCCCGAGCAAGAGCATTAGTGGATTAGAGAACTAGTTAGACTGAAGTTGAACTATAGGGGTGTGTAAATTTGTTAAACTACTAGTGGGAATAGATATTTATTATCATAGTAGGTAGTCCCTACCAGGAGTCCTTGCCAATATAAGTGTCTTTCATGCATAGTCTGTAGACTAGGTTTACTAGCTAATGTAAAACACTTATAAGGAATGACCTTCTGTCTATGTTCGGTTATTGGAGACCACCCTATGGCGTCTACTGCACCCTCGGCCCGTCTCGCCCTAGAAAAGTTAAATGTAAAGAAACATAGAGATGTGATATCATATTTGGATTATTACCCTTGTTGATGCCCTATTGGATCACTGTTGTAGGAGTAAACCACCCCATATTAAAAAGAAATATTGTTTGCCTGGCTCAAAAAACATAGCTTGAAGAAGTCTCACATTACATAAATTGATTCTTGCAATAAGTAAGTGGAGAAGAAGTAAAAACTACCTTCCTTTCATAGTTGAGACTAGTAAGTTGTTGCATTAAACCTAGAGCAGCTTCAAAACAATTTGAAATGGACAAGTGAAATCAAGTGAAACGTAGATATGTGAGTGTAATATCCCCAAGGACGAGCCATGTTGTAATCATGTTTATGAATTGTAAATCATGTTTAGTAGGCTGGTGAGCCGAGTATTGATAAGTTGGTAGGCTTATGTGTTTATTAGGCCAGAGAGCCTAAGTATTAAGGCCAGAAGCCTGCTTTTGTATATGTATTATGCATAACATTAATAACAATATAAACATCGATGCGTGCAGACCGACCATGAAGAAAGAGTGACGGGGGACTAAGCTTCCACAAAGTGGGTAAGGGAAAAAGTGCTGAAAGGTTGGAAAGAGAGGCTAAGTGTTGAGCCTAGGGGCTAAGCTTGGGGGCTTAAGTCCTTGGGAATAATAATTTATTATTATTCCAAAAGCTATGTGACAAAACATGTTTTTATCCTAAGTTCCTGGAAACGGAAGTGTGCACAAAAGGGAGCACAGGCTGATGGAGTGCATGGAGCCTCATGGGCGACATCTGTCGGCCTTGGCACATGCAATTTAATCCAAATATTGAGCCGTGGAGGGGGTTCGTCCTCCATTCTTCCCTGAGCTCTCTAAACTGTGAGAGTCTAGGAGGTGCTCCGTTGTTGCGTCTGTGCTGCCAATTTCTAGATCCTTTGTCTGAAAACCGTTTGCCTCTACTTTGGAACCTCTATTGTTTTTAACCTCACGCAATTCTGAGAACCAAAACCAGTGAACTGTTATGTGTCTTCTATGGAACCCGACACTTGGTAAATCCCCTGAGCCTGTTGTGTCTAGCATATGGCCATTGCCATTTTTGGACCTATGCTCGTCTACTATTGCGATTGTCATCCTTGAGTGAATGAGTGTTGAACTGTGGCTATGGCCGTTTCTTGTTTTCCACATCCCGTTTTCTTATTGTTGCTTTCACCCGTGAGTTAGCTAAAAGTTGTTTTTGTTGCTGTCATCTTGAAATTGCAGGAATTGAGTTGAAGACTGGTTAAAGAACTGGGTTGTCAGGCCTGTGGTAGAAGAGGCAGGTTGTCATGCCTGTGAGCATCTCTCTCTAGGTGAGAGAGCTTGTTGGGAAGTGGTTTTCTCCCAGAGTGAGTCCAGCACCAGCTACGAAGCTCCGAAAATTCCTGATCCGGCCTATTTCCGAGGCCTAGAGAGGGAGGTGAAGCACTGATGGACTGTTCTTGTGAAGGTGTATACTCCCGGGTGGAATAGGCATGTGGGGAATGAGAGTCTATTAGTAGTGTGTGTAAGAAGGTTCCTAGGGAGAATCCTTCCAGTTGCTCTATGTAGTTTTCTTGTAACCTTAGCCTAGCCTAGGATTCCCTTTACATGGGTGAATCTTAGCCCTAGCTCGGGGGTGACCCACTTTTGAACGTGATGAGCAACGAGGTCTAAGTTTGGGAGGTTCGTGGAAGGTCTGCACGTGGTTGGTGGAGTTACTACAACTTCAAAGATAAGTATATGCATGTGTTTAAATTCAATTTTTAAATGCATGTCTATGATGCTCGCAATATTATCATGTATTCTGTTGTGATGATGTTTACTGTTGATTGAATTATTTCTGTACGTTAGTAGTAATTGCATGTTTACTCTGTTAATCCATTTAATTTAATTTAAATGCATAATATATAAGTATGAGAATGTTTCCGCGTAGTAGTGTTGTTCGTCAAGGGGGTTGATGGCCGAGGGTGTTACAATATGGTATCAGAGCACCATGTTTTCAACGTTGAGCCTGGATCAGTTGGATAAGTGGTCTTTGGACCCGAGGTTTTGAGAGGAAATTGTGTCTGGAGGACTAATTTCAAACCTTAGATTGTTTCTGAGTGCCAAGGGGTTACATTGGCCATGTTATGAAGATTTGGAGGAGTTGCGATCAAATAAAACGCAACCGTAGATCAGTTGTAAAGGAGAAGATCTGGACCATCGAATCCATGTCCAGACACTGAGGAGTGCGTGCAAAAGAGATCAAATTTGGGCCATCAGATCTGAGCGTGTGGACCAATAGTCATTGGATCTAGGAAACATGCATAAGGTTTAAAAACTTTTTTGAGTTGAACATGAATGTGTAAATTGTGATACGTGAAGCCCTGAACTCATCAGAACTGTCCATCGGGAGAGACGCGTGGAGAGAAATCAACCTTTCTCTAACTTGCAACTTAAAAAGGTCATATGGCAAGTTCGTGAGAATTTGCGAAACGCAAATTCATGATTAGATCACAACCATTGATCAAGGAGAGATCTGGACTGTTAATTGTCCAGGAAGGATTGTGGCATTTCGGGAATTGAAAGAATGAAGGTGGGAGGCATTTCAACCTCGCGACACAAGAAATCTTGATACGTGAAATCTCGACAATATCTGAACCATCAGATCGTGGGGAAGTCAGGACTTTCAGATTAGGAGTTACGAAATGTCGGAATTTCAAGAAATTGACTATCGAGAGAAGTGAGATCTGCGGATGCACAAACTCCCGAGGCCCAAAATCGTGAACTCCCGATGAGCCAAAGTATTGGGTCGGGCTGACATCACTAGGATTGATGAGGACATAGGATATGTGTGCCACGTGCCAGTGGGTCCCGAAGGAAAAAGTTGATGCAGTAGGGCCAGATGGAGTCAGCCGAGGTAACGTGGACCTTCTTAAGGTCACCACGTGTCACCACCTTGTTTGGTGATAACCGTGCTGTAGGCCTGGGGGTGAGAAAGGTTGGAAGTTCGGAACTCGGGAGTTGGAGAGGAAAGTGAGTGTTAGAGTCTCCAGGACCGAAACCCCAAAACCTGAAACCTCGAAGTTTCGTTTAGAGAACCTTGTAGATCTAGCGCTTGGTCATGACCCTTGGTCGCGTCCTGCTAGGGAAACAGAGGAAAAGGGTTATGGCTTGAGTGTACTGCAGAGCCAAGCAGAGCTCAGAAAATTCATGGAAACCGAACGTTTTCTTGAATCAAGTTGTTTTTGAATGCTGTGGAATTTGTTAAGGATTAATGAACTCACAAATTCTAGTTGTATGCACATTGTGTTTGCAGAAGTTTAGCGAGTGCCAGAACCGAGTAGAATTTCCACTGAGTGAAAAAGAAATGGAAATGGCACAGACTGCTTCCCATTTCGAGGACGCAGCAAAAGGAATGGATGTTCACTTGGGAGTTCAAGGATCGAACTCCAATGGGCATGCAGAAGAGATAGATAAGGAAGGAAACATGATGAAAATCGTTGAAAAATTGCAGAAAGATGCCCAAACTCGTCGAGAAGATAGAAAAAAGCTCAAAAAAAACAAGATGAATTTAACATAAAGTTTTTAAAGAGTTTGGAGAGAATAGAGAATAAGTTAGAGAAGGAGAGCGACTCAAACAGAATAGGGAATCACCAGAATTCTAAGGAAAGAAGTTCGAGGAGTGTGGGTAGACACCATCATCACTCCCAAGGTCGCTCCAAGAAAAGGACACACAACAGTTCCATCCCATCTCCTACCAAAAAGAACAGGAGATCGAGAGTGGATGAATTGAAGGGAGAGATGAATAATATTAATCCTCCTACGTTTTATGGAGAGCATAAGAAGGAGGAAGATGTCAAAACATGGTTTCTTGGCATGAGGAAATATTTCCAATTGCAGAATTACTCCTCTCTTGTACAAGGAAGAATTGAAATGTATCAACTGAAGGGAGAGGCATCCATGTGGTGGGATCATCTTGTGCAGGTCCATCACCTTAGGGAGAAAGATAGCACTTGGAAGGAAGTCAAGAGGTATTTCGAGAAGAAATACTTGACTAAAATATACTATGACAGAAAGATGAAAGAGTTTTTGAACTCAAGGTGGGCAACATGACAATGGATGAATACGAGCAAATATTTTTGGAATTACTGAAGTATGTTCCATTCATCAAGGATGAAACTGTCAAGATTCAAAGGTACCTGAGTGGACTGCCACCTTCCATTGGGGACAAGATCCAGTATAATGACGCAGAAAATATGGAAGAAACAATAAGAAGAGAGAAATGTTTATATGAACAATAGAGAGAGAAGCCTACTTTCCCGAAGGCTTGGAAAGACAAGAAGAAATTCCATATGGATCAAAGGAAGAGGGGAAACAAACCTCCCTTTTTCAAGAACAATCCTTAAGGACATAGATTGTTTAAAGAGCTGATAATGGATGATGTAGGGGAACAAAAACCAAGACAGACGCCCATTCAGTGTTGGGGCTATAAAGAGAACCACAAGTACAAAGATTGTCCCCATAAAAATGGCAAAGTGAGAGTTGTCCATAATTTTCAGCAAGTTGAAACAGTGCAAGAGATGGGAAGTATAATGCCAAGGATCTATGAATCCCTAGACAACAAGAAAGTTGAATATCAGTCACACATGATTGAAGTGGAAGGTATGATTAACAATCAACCATTTACTATTTTAATTGATTTAGGGGCTAGCCATAGTTATATAGATCCTATAGTGGTGGAAAGTTTGCATTTGTCAAGAAGAAAACATGAAAAGTCTTGGTTAGTGCAGTTGGCTACATGAACCAATAGGAAAGTCACTGAGTTGGTTAAGTCTTGTCCTGTGGACATGAATGGACTGTGCACAAAGGCTGAATTGAATGCTATGCCTTTAGGTTCTTATGACTGTCTAATTGGGATGGATTGGTTGGATCAACACCATGCCATATTGGACTATCATAACAAGGCATTCACTTTTCTGGATGAGAAAGAGAATCATTAAATAGTCCAAGGAATTCCCAGAGTTGTTGCTATTAGAAAAATCTCAACAATACAGCTGAAGAAGTTCTACATAAAAGGTTGTCAATTATTTGCAGCCCATGTGGAGGAAACACCTAAGGATAAGGTGTCAAATATCGAAGACTATGCGGTACTAAAGGAGTTTGAGGATATATTTCAGAAGATACCCAGACTACCTCTGAAAAGAGATATAGACTTCTCAGTAAATTTGATGCATGGAGTAACTCTAGTGTCAAAAGCTCCCTACAGAATGAGTACGCCATAGTTGAAAGAGTTGTAATTACAGCTTGAAGAGCTTCTGAAGAAGAGGTACATATGCCAAAGTGTGTCACCTTGGGGTGCCCTGGTCCTATTCATGAAGAAGAATGATGGGATGCTGATATTGTGTATCAATTTCAGACAATTGAACAAAGTAATTGTAAAGAACAAATACCCTCTGCCGAGGATTGATGACCTCTTCGATCAGTTGAAGGATGCGAAGATATTTTCAAAGATAGAACTTAGGTCTGGATATCACTAGGTAAGGATAAAATATGAAGACATCAACAAGACCTCCTTTAGAACAAGGTATGGTCATTACGATTTCACAGTGGTGTCGTTTGGGTTGTCGAATGCACCCGCTATTTTTATGTGCCTGATGAATGGTGTATTCAGGGACTATCTAGACATGTTTGTCATAGTCTTCTTGGATGACATTCTGGTATATTCCATGTCAGAGGAAGAGCATGAACAACATCTTAGGATGGTGTTGCAAGTGCTAAGAGAGCACCAGTTGTATGCCAAGTTTAGCAAATGCTCATCTTATCTGGAGCAGATCCATTACTTGGGGCATATTATTTCGAAGGAAAGGATAGTTGTAGATCCTGGGAAGATTGAGGCCATTAGAGAATGGTCATCACCAAAGAATGTGACATAAGCCATCTCTTTCATGGGTCTAGCTGGATATTACAGAAGGTTTATCACAGGGTTCTCGAGGATAGCTCACCCTATCACTTCCTCGCAAAGGAAGGAGAAAAAGTTTCAGTGGACAGATGATTGTGAGAAAATATTTCAACAATTGAAGCAATCGTTAACCACTGCTCCAATCTTAAGGATTGCAGATCCAAATGAAGATTTAGTGGTGTGCACTGTTGCGTGCAAAGAAGGACTGGGAGGAGTCCTCAGTTAGAATGGATTCATAATCTGTTATGAATCCAAAAAGTTGAAAGAGCATGAAAGGAACTATGCAACACATCATTTGGAGTTGGCAGCCATAGTTCATGCTTTAAAGAAATGGAGTCATTACCTCATGGGAAGGAGGTTCGAACTGAGAACAGACCATAACGGTCTGAAGTATTTGTTTGACCAGCTAACCTTGAACTCTAGGCAAAGTAGATGGTTGGAGTTTCTCTATGAATACGATTTTGATATCAAGCATATCAAAGGGAAGGAGAATAAATTGGTTGATGCACTCAGCAGGAGAGTACACGAATTACATGCTAAATCCATTAGCATGTGCCGAATTGATATAAAGGGAAAAATTTTAGAGGTTGCAAATACATATTTGCAGTACAAGGATTTGGTAAAAAAGATACAACAAGGTAAGATGCCACAAAAAGTGGAGAATTATAAATTGGAAACCGATGGAACACTTTTGTACAAGAACATAATTTATGTACCTAATGTCTAGGATGTAAAACTTATGATTTTGCATGAAATGTATAATGTGTCTTATGCAGGGCACCCTGGATATCAAAAAACCATAGTAGCAGTCAAGAGCCATTACTTTTGGCCATGTATGGAGAAAGAGTTTGTTGAATACATCGCCAGATGTATGGAGTGACAGAAGGTTGAAGCTGAGCAGGCACCCAGTAGGGTTGCTGCAACCTTTACCCATTCCTAAGTGGAAGTGGGAAGTGGTGACAATGGATTTCATCATTGGGTTGCCCAGAACCGGCAAACAACACGATTCAATCATGGTGGTGGTGGATAAGCTTACGAAATCTGCCCATTTCATTTTGTTAAAGACTACTGACAAGGCAGTTGATGTTGCCGACATCTTTATGAAGGAAGTGGGATGATTGCACGGAATTTCCAAGACAATTGTGTCTGACAGAGACCCGAAATTTATTTCAAATTTCTGGAAGGGGTTGTTCAAAGGATTCAGAACGAATCTGAATTTTAGCACAACTTATCATCTAGAGTCTGATGGACATACAGAGAGGGTGAATAGAGTAATAGAAGACACACTAATGATGTATGTGATGGACAAACCAACGAAATGGGAAGACTACCTGCACTTGGTAGAATTTGCCTACAATAATGGGTATCAAGCATCGTTGAGATGAGCCCATTTGAAGAACTTTATGGCAGAAAGTGCAATACTCTAGTAAGCTGGGATAATCCAGCTGATAAGGAAGTGGTTGGGCCAGAGTTGTTCAAGGAAATGGAAGAACATATGCTAAAAATTAAACAGAATTTAAAGGCTACCCAAGACATGCAAAAAAGTTATGCTAATAGGAACATAACCCTCAGAGAGTTCAAAGTGGGTGACCATGTTTTCCTGAAAGTAAAATCCAATAGAATTTCCTTGAAGCTGGGAAACTGTGCCAAGTTGGCAGTCAGATTTTGTGGGCCATTTGAAATCCTAGAAAGGATTGGGCCAGTTGCATACATGCTTACATTACCTGCATCCATGAGTATACATAATGTGTTTCATGTTTCATTGCTTAAGAAATATATACCTGATGCTAATCATGTAATTGCTTGGAATGTGATTCAAGTGGAGTAAGAATGTGTCCTGCAAGTGCATCCTGTGCACATATTGGACCGAAAAAGCAAACAACTCCAGAATCGAGCCATAGGGCTTGTAAAGGTCTAGTGGACCTGGTACGGTCATGAGGATGAAACATCGGAGGATGAGGATGCTATGCGAGCAGAATACCCACGTCTTTTTGAAGATTTTGAAAAATCTTGTTGATGTTGTGTGAAAGTTGCATTGAGAATAGTGAAAAAATAAGGGGAGGGGATTGTAATATCCCCAAGGATGAGCCCTGTTGTAATCATGTTTATGAATTGTAAATCATGTTTTGTAGGCTGGTGAGCCGAGTATTGATAAGTTGGTAGGCTTATGTGTTTATTAGGCCAAAGAGCCTAAGTATTAAGGCCAGAAGCCTGTTTTTGTATATGTATTATGCAGAACATTAATAAAAATATAAACATCATTGTGTGCAGACCGACCACGAAGAAAGAGTGATGGGGGACTAAGATTCCACAGAGTGGGTAAGGGAAAAGGGGCTGAAAGGTTGGAAAGAGAGGCTAAGTGTTGAGCCTAGGGGCTAATCTTAGGGGCTTAATTCCCTGGGAATAATAATTTATTATTATTCCAAAAGCTATGTGACAAAACATGTTTTTATCCTAAGTTCCTAGAAGCGGAAACATGTGCAAAAGGGAACATAAGCTGATGGAGCACATGCAGCCTCATGGATGACATGTGTTGGCCATGGCATATGCAATTTAACCCAAATATTAAGCCATGGAGGGGGTTTGTCCTCCATTTTTCCATGAGCTGTCTGAACCGTGAGACTCTGGGCGGTCCTCCGTTGTTGCGTCCGTGCTGCCAGTTTCCAGATCCTCAATCTAAAAAACGTTTGCCTCTGATTTGGAACCTCTGTTGTTTTTACCCTCACACAATTCTAAGAACCAAAACCGATGAATTGTTATGTGTCTTTTGTGGAACCCAACACCGGGGAAATCATCTGTGCGTTTTGTTTCTAGCATCTGGTCGTTGCCATTTTCGGACCTATGCCCATCTACTACTGCGACTGTCATTCTTGCGTGAATGAGTGTTGAACCATGGTTGTGGTTGTTTCCTGTTTTCCAGACCCTGTTTTCTTGTTGCTGCTTTCACCCGTGAGTTGGCTAAAAGTTGTTATTGCTATTGTCATCCTAAACTTGCAGGAATTGAGTTGAAGACTGGTTGAATAATCGGGTGGTCAGGCCCATGGTAGAAAAGGTCGGTGGTTAGGCATGTGAGCATCTCTCTCCAGGTGAGAGAGCTTGCTGGGAAGTGGTTTTCTCCTTGAGTGAGTCCAGCACCAGCTACGAAGCTCCGAGAATTACTGATCTGGCCTGTTGTCGAGGCCTAGAGAGGGAGGTGAAACACCGATGGACTGTGCTTTTGAAGGTGTATACTCTTGGGCAAAAAAGGCATGTGGGGAATGAGATTTCATTAGTAGTGGACGTAAGAAGGCTCCTGGGGAGAATCCTTCCGGTTGCTCTGTGCAGTTTTCCGTTAACCTCAACCTAGCCTAGGATTCCCTTGCCTTGGGTGGATCTTAGTCCTAGCTTGGGGGTGACCCACTATTCAGCGTGATGAGCAGTGAGGTCTAAGGCTGGGAAGTTTGTGGAAGGTTTGCACGTGGTTGGTGGAGTTACTACAGTTTCAAAGATAAGTATATGCATGTGTTTAAATTCAATTTTTAAATGCATGTCTGTGATGCTCGCAATATTATCATGTATTCCATTGTGATGATGTTTACTGCTGATTGAATTATTTTTGTACGTTAGCAGTAATTGTATGTTTACTCTGTTAAGCCATTTAATTTTATTTAAATGCATAATATATAAGTATGAGAATGTTTTCGTGTAGTAGTGTTGCCTGACAAGGGGGTTGATGGACGAGGGCGTTAGAACGAGTTTGGTCGAGCCTCCTCAATCACTAACGGGCGTAACAAACCTATTTCCTTATAGTGTCACCCCTATGTAGTGGTTTTGGTTGAACCTCATCACCTATTGGTAGTGGGAACGAGTTGGAATCATGCCATATTGATAGTGGAACCTCGTTTGTGTACTACCCTACCCTATCGGTTGAACCTCATCATCCATTTTTTTTCCGTACTAGTGTGTGTAGGTAGGAACCATATTACGTACATAGAGTAGGTAAAGAGGGTAAAGTAGTACGAGTATTGGCTTATTATGGTATTGCAATAAGACCGCCCTATGGAAATTATCCTTCCTCTAAGATATGGAAGTGGGCGAGGGTGAAAAAAAATATCATATGGTTGGTGTATACACTAACTAAGGAATATTTTCATATTCAATTAATTAGGTATCATCCCGGTAATCAAAAGTCCCAAGAAAACTTCTGGCCTGGGCTGAACCTTGACAACACAACAGGCCTCTTGAGATAATTACTCTTCTTATTGTATTATTGGTTGGCTAATGCTCCATACAAAAATTGGTGGTTGTTTGTAGGAGCCTGCCCTTAAGAAAGGAAAGGAGCCTTTTCACACTAGAGTGAGTTTCCTGGAGTAAAGGCCTTAGAAGAGACCCCACCTTCTTAATTAGTGGTTCCCCCCCATCCTTCTTCTCGACCAGTGGTGAGGTGTCCTCCATCTAATGTTGGAAGTGGGCCCTATGAACTGGAATATTGTACCTACCCTCTATTGGGTCTGTTGGCTTGAAAGGTTTGATAGATCTTGCCCTTCATAAGGAAAAGGGGAATTATTTAATAAGAAACTAGGAATGGGTGTGGATAACCACCTATCTTACCTGGGTCTCCTGCTGTAGGTAGGTAGAAGGTTGGTAGAGTAGTAAGCCCCATTGGATAGAAGAGTTAAGGCCATAGTAGAGTGTAGTTGAGTTATTGACACTTGGATTGAATCCCCTAACATCAACTATGCACCATCTATTGGCTGCTATTGGCAATTACTAGCGGAATGGGGGGGCTATTGATTCACAAAAAGTGAACAATAATTGTATTAGCAGCGGAGTAGTAGCTTGGGAATAGTGGAGAATAGCGGATTAGTGCTCCCATGGATATTATTCCCAATAAGAGATACCTAGGAGGAGGTGTATGAGGCGGTGCAACACACCCTTAACTATCGCAACCTACCTTAACTCTTAACTATCATAAAGGTTTTTGAATGTACCTATCCGTCCCAAAAACCCAAGCATGCATGGTAGGTTTTTCAATCAAAGTTGTGACTTAGGTTGTAATGGTAGGTGCTAAGGGGATTACATCACCTGTAGATATGCGAGTTCATATATGAAAAGAAGTTTATCTCTTATTGAACCATTAACATAGAGATCCAGTTGTTATGGTAATTGGTGCACCTCACACGGGAGACTACTCTACTTCGTGCCCTCTCGACAATAGATAGTGAAACTCTTCTAGTTCAGGCCTAGTTCAGTAAGAAGAAAATAGACTTTCATATATCAATGATGAGTGTAAATATGCAAGTGAAACGTAGATATGCGAGATCATATTCAGAATGGCCAGTGAAAGGTTAGGACATAGATAGATTCCAAGACTCTATGGCAAGGATGGAGGGCTCGCCTGACATAAGGAGGGCGAGGACATATAGATCGAAAAGTTACACGTATCGATGCGAGTATAATAATATATGTATATTGAATTGATAGAGAGAATATCACCCTAACCAACTAACAACATTGATTTTTTCGAACATACACTAAACATAAGGGGGTAAACACCCACCCCCCTCCTCGAGAAGGGGAAATGGTTTTGATCAACCCTACTCAATAGACACACATTGAACAGGGATACCCTCCTCAAGTCCCTAAGGGGTTGTTCAGTTCAACTGCCCCTATGATATGTATGATATGATAGTGCTTCCCCTATTGGGGAACCTCATGGTGATGCCCCTATGATAGTGGTTTCGGTTGAACCTCATCATCTGTGTTCACTAGAGTGTGTAGGAACCACCATGTTCTGTACATAGAGTGGGTAAAGCAGTATTGAAGGAATAGTAATTTCGTTCCCATAATATCCTATATAATTCAAATAATGGATGTGTAATGAATGTATGAAATGAATGTGTCATTCAGGTTGAGATGGGGTAACTTATCCTCTCCTTCCTATTAATTATCTTTGTATCGACTAAGTGTCAACGTAAGTGGGCATGGATGCAAGGGCATCCCCCTATCATATAGAAAATTCTGTAAAAGGTGCGAAGCCACTTGCTCGACAAAAGGAGGACAAGGAATGTGGAAGAAAAAAATCCATTTATTATGTGCCCTAATGATGTGGTTGGACTTCCTCCAACCCATCCAAATGAGGTTGTGACCATGGAAAAAATCCAAATGAGACTGTTTTTATGAAATATGCCCAAACAAAACTAACATGGATTCAATTCAAGTTGTTGTGTATTTAGGGAATGGGTAGGTACTAAGGGGAGGGTAACACCACATATTGTACTGAAATGGAAAAGTTCAACGACCCCAAACATGGAATGGGGATTATTCCTCATTGAAGCCCAACCACACTATGCGTATTCATTATTCGGATTAAAGCTACTAGGGGACACTACTACGATTAAGCATAGGCAAGTACGTCTCGATGCGACATCATATATTATCGATATTGGATTAATCCCATTGGGTTATTCCCACTATTAACATCTGGTAATTGGCACCACCCACCTCCTAGGGATCTACCCATTGGGTGTCAGTAACCACTTCCCATGGGACTATTGGCTATCTATACCTATTGAAAAATGGAATGGAAGAAGGGTCCTCAAGGGGGGGAAGAAAGATAATCGAGTTCTTGAGGGAAAGAAATCAAGGGCTGTAACACCTCACTACCTGAGCCAGCCCCACAAACCGTTTCGAGCCCGGCACACCACTTGGCCGGGCAATATCAGGATGAATACGGAGGAAAGAAAGTCGTTATCAGGATGAACAGGCTAGAGATTCTTCTTTCAAGCAAGCGGATGAAGCGCAAGAACCGAGAACCCGAGCCCAGACAAGCACAGGATGAAAGCAAGCGCAAGAACCTAGAACTGCCCGGACGTTATCAGGATGCATGCGCTTTATAATAACCGAGAACCGCTTATTCAGAAAGTGAATAGAAATGAATGGCTTTATTTCGATGTTATAGGTTTCTAGTCGGCTGTAAGAGTAACACTTCAGATCCAGTTATTTCTTCCGAAATGAGGGACAGAGTCACTCGACCTAAAGAGAGAGGAAAATGAACTTCCATCCAGGCAAGTTATGAAACCGCCCATAGTGGACGATTTTGGTTGAAGAACCCACTAAAGAAAGTAAGACATAGTGGCCCAAGGAGAGTTGACACTATCCTATTCTATCAAAGAAGCAGAGATGGAACATTTTCATGCTCCTAGTTGGGGGGCTGCAGTGCACGGCTGGGCTTTTATACTCGACTGGGATACTTGGATTGACTCATTGGATTGGCTCCCCGGCTACTCGGCTTGGATTTACGATTCGGAACATTTTAAGAAATGGGTATGCATTACTTACGATGCACCTTAGGATGTTCGACGGATAGACACAGACAGGGTTTCATTCTTTCTAGGAAGGGAATGCCAGTCAGGAAAGTAGCTTGGTGGTGTGTTGCCCGTATCGAAGTGCCATTCTTCTGTGAGGGGTGCCAAAAACGACAGGATTCTGAGATAGGTTCCAACGGACTAACATTCTTCGAGAAGGGTGCCAACCGACAGACAAATGAGGACTACCCAGGAAACCTAGACCCTGATCATAAACCCTCGAACTAGACCTAGACCCAAAAAACCATAGCCCACGACCTGCTACCGCGACCTCACTTACCAATACGGAACACGAGTTATTACTTCAACTGGATGCCATTACGATGCATTACTTAGGATGCAACTGCTTGAGGATGCCAGACACATTGTGATTTCATGTAGTGCCAGTAAGGGAGGTGAGCGGTTGGGTCTAGGCCGCTCCCTCCCTCCCTGGTTGCTAGTTGGCTAGGCCCTGGTGGAGTGCAGGTGGGTCTAGGTTAGTCGGTCTTGGTGGGATGGTACAGTGGTACAGTCCTGTTGGAGTGAGGCGGATTGTAGAGTAGTTGGTGGGCATACCTTGCCCGGTGGTGGGACTGGAATTCCTATACTGGTAGGATTGTACTGATTGTCCTGTCCTGATTGTATAGGGTGTCTTTTACTGGCGTAACTGGTGTGTCTAGGTCCCTAGGCCCTCCCTGTTGGTGTACTGGTGTAGGTGGGCTGTTGTTCAACTGGGATATATTGATCAATCGAAAATCAATCCGATAAATCTATCGAGCAAGAAGCACGTAAGTAATATAATCCCGCCGTTTCTTTCATATCCCAGCCCCGGGTTAAAAAACCAGCCGATGGGTTCGACCAGCTCTCCATCCATGCATAAATACAGCCATTTCCAGCTAACAAGCTCCTGCCCCAGTTCCCAAGCCCTAGCTCCCCACCCATCAAATCATAGAGAACCTTCATGAAAAGGCAATCTTAAGTAATGAAAAATCCCTTTGATTCCAGTCGATGTAGATTTCCTATCGGACCCTAAAAATATTCAAATGGCCTGAACGAAAACGTCAAATGAGGGACTCTTCCGAGGTACGAGGGGGAGGAGGTTTTCGAAACTTGGTGCCTGCCCCGAACTGCCATTGATCAATCAATCAAGTTAATCAATCAAAGCCTTCCCGTCGACATGTCTGTTGGCAGCCATCCTGTTGTGCCCCCCTCTAAGAAGACTAATCAGTTCAAAATCCAATCCAATCAGTCTCAAATGAAATGCTCATAAGTAACCAACATGTCTTCTTCCTGTTTCTAATCGCCATGGCTTGTCTTCATATTTAAATGCTTCTAAAGTCTGCGACGAGGAGGGATTTCAATTAGATCTTTTTTATATCTATATCCATTAGTGTAAATGGATGTTATTTTCATTTCTTTAAGCAGAGGTTCGTACCCTCAGAGTTTGGCAATGAGGTCGACAGTGTAGAAGCTCTCCCTCCTTTTCAGAGAGTTTGTGACGATAAAAAGAAAATTCGCAGGGCCATTGAAGAAGAGGAGGGCATTCCATTCACCTTCTTTTCTGCAAATACTTATGCCTCGTATTTTGTTGATTATTTCTTTCATCCCCGTCAAAAACGACAGCCAGAGGAAGTTGTCATCTATTGGGATGGTCTCACCAAAGGTTGTGCATCTACCCTATTTTCTTTCCATATGAAATCGCATTGGAATTACAAACGAAAGAACTATTAATATATACTGGCTGAATGCTACCAGAAAGCTAAAACTAATTACATGGTGATTATGATCTGCAGCGTTTATGAACTCAGAAGATAACATTGCAGCCCTGACGATAATGATGGCAAACGATCCCAGAACAATGAATAAGCCGGTGATTTACAGGCCACCAGGCAACATAATCAGCCAGAGTGAGGTCGTCTCACTATGGGAAAATAGGACTGGAAGATGTCTCAAGAGAGTTTTTCTGCCGGAAGCCGAGATGGTCAGACTTTCAGAATGTAAGATAACAGTTATCAATTCGTTTTTCATCCACGCTTAATCTTTAGACCCGCGATTAACTGCATATTTTAAATACGTAACATGGGATCTATGTCTATGCAGCTCTGCCTCGTCCAGATCAGAACATTCCCGTGTCGATTTTGCACAACATTTTTGTTAAGGGCGACCAGACCAACTTTGAGTTGGGAGAGCAAGATTTGGAGGCGTGTGAACTGTATCCAGAGTACAAGCACACCACAATAGCTGAATTGCTTTATATCTCCGTTATCGATCCACCTGAAACAAAACTGGCATCATTCATATGAGGGCTCTTAACTGAAATACTGATAAGTCTTGCATTGTAACTGAATGTTATTTTGAATTGAGCTATCATATTGTTCGTCTTTCCAGCAATATAGATATGAGTTTCGCACATATACAGTTGTATGTTTTTATGGCAAGGGTAGATCAATACAGATATTAGTATTAGTGTTGCACATATCAAGTTGTATGTCTTTATGTCAAAGTGTATAATAGCTGAACGTTTTGTTTTAAAGGCCTCGTTATTTAAATTCGCTTCTTCCTCTTTATGGTTCTCGTAAGGTAATTCCAGAATGATCAATTTACAATTCGTTGGTTTTAAAATTTATTTAAGATATTTTAATGGTTTTCTTAGGTAAAAATAGAGTAGGGTAAAAGTTTAATTTAAAGAATATGATAAATTTTTAGTTAATACATATTAGTTTGTACTTTGATCATAAATATTTGCATATTATCTATTGTTAAAGATCAATTTTTATATAATAAAAAGTATTATATTTGTCATGATTTGATTGGACAGCTGAATGGAAGTCTTATTGTGAGCTTCTCTATTTCCAATGTTATATATGTTGTCATATCCAAAGTATTTGATCATATATGGTCGTTTTGAATCATATATTTTTTTATGCATTGGTCGAAGGTGGATTAACACTAGCATTTGTTAGAATGTTTGGTTAAGCATTTTCTGCTAGATAAATTTATTTCAATGTTTTATATGCTAGCATATCCAAAGTTTGACCTTTGAATACATTCTCTACTCTTCGAACTATTGTTACATAAATTATAATAAATTATTTGGATACGTCAGAGACCTGCCACATTTCATTTTTTTCTTAAATGTTTATAGAACATTTTTGACAGACTTAAATGTTTACCTAACATGCTTGGCAATGTTGAATGTTTACTTAGCAGACTTGTTACAATACATTTTCTTCAGTTTTATTTATTTATATGCTTCAGCGCCATTGTTGGTTCATTGGTTCATGCTTGTTTTTTGCATCTCCACTGATTTCTTAATTGCGTGTCGTTGTTGTTCGTGTTGTTGTAGTTTGCACGTTTGGGGTTCTGCAACTGCGATTGGAACTGCGTCATTCCTGGTGGGCTGGTTGTTGCTTACTTGTTTGTTCGTTGTGTGCTGTTTATTTTTGTTTGATTCGACTTTGCAGTTTTCGGGTCCTACGGCTGCAATTGGGACTTTTCGTGCTTTTTAACTTTGTTGTTATTTGTTGCTTGTTTTTTTTTCCTAGGGTTTTCAATGTTGAGATGTTGCATCCGCACTTGGATCTATTGTTACATTCTTTTGCAATGGACTCTCCATAAAATACTATTAAGATAAAATAACATACAAAAAAAATTGCAGTCGATGTAAATTGCATCTCTTACGCATTGAAGCAGAGTTTGTCGGCCTCAAACTATATTTCATAGCTGGCGATGTTTTTTCCATGGTTTATGTCTTACTATGGTTTCATAGTTATGAGAGTAAGTTTTGTTGTGTGAGCGATATAGTTGTTCTCTCCTTTTTTTTCCCCACTTACAAGTGGGGAAAAAAAGGNTGCATCTCTTACGCATTGAAGCAGAGTTTGTCGGCCTCAAACTATATTTCATAGCTGGCGATGTTTTTTCCATGGTTTATGTCTTACTATGGTTTCATAGTTATGAGAGTAAGTTTTGTTGTGTGAGCGATATAGTTGTTCTCTCCTTTTTTTCCCCACTTGTAAGTTGTGTTTCTAGTTCTATAGTTTCTCGCGTTTTTGTGGTCATTCCAACCAACTGTCATTCGATTGCATACTTAACCAGTTTTATGGGTGCGACTTCGTGGATAGGTGCTATCGAACTATGGCAGCTCGTGTTCGGTGTATACATCTTGCACCCAGAACTTCTGTGCTCTACAATTCGACCCCGCACTCCTCGAAGTCATAACCGTACCTCTGCCTACGATGAGTTTATCTATCCTACCTACCTTTCCATACTTAGTCAAGTTTTCAAAGTTTGGTAGGTTGACACATTTTCGGGTTCAAAAAATTTAAAAGCATTTGTCACTCCTGTCCATCCCCACTACCTTTCGCCCTTCCCAATAGACATTAATTATGTTTTGAAAAGTTACAACTGACGAGACATGTTCGAAAATATTGGCTTTAATAAGCAGAAAGATCGAGGACATCTCCCATTAAAATTAATAGACATGCGAATATTATGGGATATGGTAATTTATTTTGCCTGCATTTTTAATTTGCAAAAAAAAAAAAAAAATTGGTTCTTTTGGTTTTCTTAAAGGCTTCATCATAGTGCATGAACGTGTCACCCACAGAGGCCTTGACGTCATGTCCCTCTTTAATATTGTGCATATCTTAGATGTTAGATTTGAGAATCTGATCGGATATGGGAATGTTAATACGTGCTATTAGTCAGTATTCAATGTACATATTCAAAAATATTGGCATTAATAAGTGAAAATATCGAGAACATCTGTCATTAAAACGAATTAACAAAAAATATATGGAAGATCATCCAAAGTTTCTTTTAAATACTTGTTGTCATTTCTCTCTATAACCAAAGAGTTGTGCTTTAGCATGCCTTCGTTCTAATGGTCCCGGTCATGGACATATAAGAAAACTTAGAGATGAGATTAAGGCCCAGATGAAAGAAGAGAGACTGGTTTTATGTGACGTGAGCTTTGAATAAAAAAAAAAAAATCTTTTATCCAACAGAAACTCAGAGAGGAGGAAAAAAAAAGAACAAGTATCTTCTGGTTGGTGTTCTCCCTGTATTCGATGCTTTGCTTGGTTGAAAAGGCTTCCTGGAGATTTGTTTGTTGAGCTTTTTTGTTTTCTTGCTGGGATTTGTAATGGATTTTTAGGTCACATGGAAAATGCTTCTTCGTTGAAGTATATAGTTTCTTCCAACAACACTGATTTGACAAGTGTATCAATTTTTGCAGATCGCATAAGAATTTATCTTCCTCGGGGGCATCGAACTTACCATGGCTTGCAAAATGGTCTGTGATGTTTGTAAATGATGCGAAATATTACTCCATTTGTGAATGTAACCAGAGGCGGGTAAATAAACTGTATGGGTGGATAAAATGACATATTATAACTACAAAAGTTTCTATTTCAAAGTTTGGTGAGCTACTTCTGGGTGTGGTAACCGACTTGACAAAAAGCCATGTTCTTTGTCAAAGTTGGTTCGGTTTCCTCTACATGTAGTTGCAGACTCGACATATTTGGCGTCACCTCTGAACATTCCAAACCTTTCAGTGGGTCGCCATATTTTTCATCACTATGACAAAAGATATATTCTGATGCGATCTGCAACATTTGATACACTTGCTAAATCTGTGTTGATGCGTTCTGCAACATTTGATACACTTGCTAGACCTGTGCTTCCCGAAGAAGACATGTACTTTAAAAAAATAACATTTTACAACTAGGTTGCACGTTCCTTCCAATTTACTGTAGTAAAACAAATAAGTTCAACATACAAATCTTCAAGCAATATTTTCAGCCAAATAGATGATCGAATATAGGGAGAATAACAGTTAGAACATACTTGAATTTTTTTCCCGTCCCATAGCTAATGTCACATAAAATGACTCCCTCGACTTTGAGTTTGGCCTGGATCACATTTCTAAGTTGTCTTGGATGTCAATGGTCAGGAACATTGCAAGGAAAGCACCTTAAACCTCAAGTTTTCGATGGGAGAGGGAAATTAATACTTGACAAACAATGGAATGTTCAATAACCATCCATTGCAAGCAGGCCATATCTGGAAGAGACAAGATATTCAAAAAACAGGGATAGATCTAGTTGGCAATACTAATTAAGTCCAAGACTGAAAATTGATATTCAACTTGTTTTTTACGAATATTTTCAATGTACATATTTTTTCTGGCCGGTGGTAGGCCAAATCGCAATCATTGTGGCAAATAATCTCTTATGTATTTTGCAACCCATATTATTTGAATATAGAATCATTACATTTTTATTTTTTTTTAAAGTGTTTTCCAATCTCTAGTATTTCTTTTAATTTTATTTTGTACCTTTTTTCCCTGTGTGTTGTTAAACATGGACAATAAGATTTTCTTTCTACTCATCACTAATTCAATTTAAATAAAATCCTACTCCATTCGTTGCTTACATTTTACATTGAAGAATATTTTTTCATAGGCCATACTTGTGTGGCGCGAGCCCTATACTTAAAGAAATAAATTTGAAGACCCATCCTGCTTTCATTCTTTGGGTCCCGTAAATAGAATGAATTAATGACCTACAACAAGGCAGCTCAAGTATTGATGCAATGTTCCTGTTCAATATCTTGCATATATTGCAGCTTCTTCTGTTGGAATAAGTATAGAAACTTCCTCTTGGGAAAAACTTAGCCAATTATCTAGCCATCGGGTCCTGGGTTTGCAGTATTCAACAACTATGTTCCATATTCCGTCATATACATTTTGCAATCAAAGAGCTTCTGTGATCTGCAATTTATGATTAACTGGTGATAACTCATGAGGGGTTTGAAAATCTTCACATTAATAAAGGAACGGCTGAAGCTGCCTTAATTACTTAAATTACACCAAATTTTCATTACATTTAATTTAATTTAGATATTAATGTTTATGGAGAGTCGATGTTTGCTCATGTCATTGCAAGGAATACAAGATGAATAGATGATAAAGAGTTTATCTCGTTGAAACCACAATGCAAATTCATGTTTCTTGTTGCGTTTTATACATCTTGTAGTCAAAATTTCGTGGTTTCAACGAAATTTGCGAACTGAAGAGCATCTTACAAATTGGGAGATCATTTGCATTTGAAATAGAAAAAATCCATTGATATATATTACTATGGATACTATTCAAATAAATATCAAGAATTTCTCCAATAATACATATTAATATGAATACTATTAAAATATATATCAAACCTTTCTCTTGGCCAATACTTAGCCAATTATCTGTCCACTGGGCCCTGTGTTGGCGGTATCCAACACGTATGTCCCCTATTTCGTCATATACATTTTTCAGCCAAAGAACTTCAGTGATCTGCAGTTTATGCTTTTACTAGTAAGAACCCACCAGGGGTTCGAAAACATTGCCATTAATAAACGAAAAAAAAAGGTTTTTCGACTCTCAGATACTTATCCCTTTTCCCCTTTTTGTTTTCTCGTCCATTATCACTTTCTGGTTTTATACTTACTCGTCTTTCTATGATCGACAGTTACATGGTTCGCAGGATGACATATATTCATCTCCATCTTTATCTTCATATGACAAATCCGATCGACTATTGTTCCTTTGCATAATTAGTCAATTGTATGGTCGCGGTTGCTGGGTTGGCGCATACGAACTCACGTTTTCTTCTTCCTGAATGTTATCGCTTACTGGATATATACTTAGTCACCTTTCTATGATATCCGGTTTCAGGGTTGGCAGGCTAACATGTCTTCATCTCCATTTATATCCTCACATGATGAATTTGACCAACCGCTGTGACTTTCCATACTTAGCCAATTTTATGGCCGTCGTTGTCGGATTGGCGCTTACGAACTCGATTGTTTATTGTTTCATTATATACATCTTGAACTCAAAACATCCACGATCTACAATTCCACCGCGGGTTCCTCGTATACATTAACTTCATTCAAATTATCTGTCACTGCCTTCCATCCCCACCAACTTCACGTCCTTCTTGATATACATTAACTATTCTCTTACTAGTGATAACTAGACACACTAGTATGAAAGAATTGGCACCCGCTGCTCCTTTATATACAAATTGACAACCAGACTCCGACATCGTCCCCTCTTCCAAGTTACACATTATGCATTGAAATGTTTTGAACTATACAATTTATCCGTCAGTGCCTTGCGTCCTATAGAGAAACCTTGTGACCATATTTTTGATTCTCGCATTGGCAGGTTGACGAAAACTCCAAGTCCTAGTCATTGTTTCCTATCCTGCACATCCCCGTACTTCTTTCTAGTTATGCAACACCAAAGGTTTAATACTAGAATGAAATCATGCAAAAAATGTAAAAAAATTGTCATTAATAAGCAAAATTCGGGAAAACCAACCATCCCTAGAGAAGTTATCCAGAAACATGCAAAGAAGATCTTTCTTAGTGAAAGAAAGTCTCAGCTAGTGTTTCTGTGTTCCATACTTCCACACTTTTTCCATTGCGGGTTACCAGATTGAAGGCCTCAAAATTGTGTTTCGAATTTTCGACGAGTTTCAAAGAGCGCCTGGAGTTCTGCAATATACAATTTGTCCGCAAGAATGTATAAAAACTCTTAATTCTCTCTCTTCCCCCCCCCCTTCTATTATCCCTTTATGGGTCTATATTTAGTCGCAACGATATGATCATGGCCTCATGGATTCACAAATTGGCAACTCTCTATCTATATATTCACATCATAAGCCTGACTGACCGCAGTCCCTTTCGATACTTAGCCAATTATGTAATCATCGGGTCCCGGATTTGCGATATCCAACACTTATGTCCCTTATTCCCTCATATACATCTTTCACCCAAAGAACTTATGTGATCTGCAATTTATCCCTTTACTAGTGAGAACTCAGCAGGGGTTCAAAAGGATATGCATTAATAAGCAAGCAATAGATGTTCTTCTCTGAGCTACTTAGTTCTTTTTCCATTGTCTTCTTCCCGTGTATTATCGCTTTCTAGTTATATACTTAGTTGCTTTTCTATAATCATGGGTTCCAACGTTGGCGTGTTGACATATCTTCATCTCCATCTATATCCTCACACGAGGAATTCAACCGACCACTATTGCTTTTCATACTTAGTCTATTTTATTCCCGCAGTTGCCGAGTTGGCGCTTTCGAAGTCTGTTGCTTCTTGTTCCATGATATACATTTTCCACTCAAAATTTCCGTGATCTACAATTCCACCGTGGACTCCATCCTTTTTCCCTTTTTTTCTTCTCGTGTATTATGGGACTACAAAGTATGGACATGAGATTTTATAGAGCATGTACGAAGTCTGCATTCCATACGTATCCACTTTTTGGATCACGGGTTCTCGAGCGGGCAGGTTCAAAATTGTCCTCCATTGTTCCATGCCTTGCAAATAACACCCATAATTCTGTGATATACAAATTGAATGTGAAATTCCCGGAATTTCGCGTTCCATACGAGTCCAACCAACCACTGTTCCTTTTCATACTTAGTCAATTTTATGCCTGCGGTTGCCGAGTTGGAGCTTTTGAACTCTGCTGCTTCTTGTTCCATGATATACATTTTCCACTCAAAATTTTCATGATCTACAATTCCACTGCGGACTCCTTTGTCCTTTTTCCCTTTTTTTCCCCATGTATTGGGACTATAGAGTATGGACATGAGATTTTATAAAGCATGTATGGACTCTGCATTTCATATGTAGACACTTTGTGGATCCTGGGTTCTCGGGAGGGCGGCCTCAAAATTGACCCTCCATTGTTTCGTGCCCTACAAATAACACCTAGAATTCTACAATATACAAATTGACAAGCGGACCCATGGGCTGGCTGGCTCAACATTGCACTTATTTTCAATACTAAATTACCTCTTACTAGTGACAACTAGACACAATGGTATGAAACAGTTGGCATCAAACCCTCTGCAATATAGAAATTGACTACTGGCTTCCAACATCATTCTCTCTTCCATGTCACAGATTATGCATTCAAATGTTCTGATTGATAGAATTTGAATGTCGGGGCCTCACATCTTTTGGACATACCTTGTCAGCCTATTTTGGATACTTCTGTTGCTGGGTTCATGAAATGTTCAATTCTAGGAGATTGTTTCAGGTTGGCCCTTTCAAATTCTTCTTGTTGTTCTTCCATAATATACATCTCGCACTCAAAATTTTCGTTCTCTACAATTCCACCACGCACTCAACTATTTTTCCCTTTTCTTCTTCCCGTGTGTTATCACCTTCTGGTTATATACTTAGTCGCCTTTCTATGATCATGGGTACTAGCGTTGCCGGGATGAAATATCTTCATTTCCATCTGTATCCTCACATGATGAATCCGATTGACTGCCGTTCCTTTCTATACTTAGCCAATTTTATGGCCATGCTTGCCAAGTTGGCACTTTCAAAATACGTTGTTTCTTGTTCCATGATATACATGTTGAACTCAAAAATTTTGTAATATACAATTCCACCACGGATTCCTTGAACTTGCAAGCTTCATTCTACCATGGTTAATAAATGTTTCAAAGTATATGTCGTTTCCTTCCATCCCCACTAACTTCCTGTCATTCCTAATATACATTAGTTGTTCTCTTACTAGTCAAAACTCAACACAATGTTAAAAAATAGTTGGCATCTAGCCCTCCGTAACATACAAATTGACTACCGGGTTCACATCTTGTACTCAAAATTTCCGTGATCTACAATTCCACTGCAGACTCCTTAGTCCTTTTTCCCTTTTCTTCTTCCCATGTATTATGGATTTCTGTTTATATACTTAGTCACCTTTCTATGATCGCGAGTTCCAACATTGGTGGGCTGGCATATATTTATCTCAATCTATATAATCACATGAGGAATCTGACCGACCACTATTTCTTTCCATACTTAGCCAAGTATATGGTCGCGGTTGTCAGGCTGGTGGTTTCAAACTCTGTTGCTTCTTTTTCCGTGATGTACATCTTGCACTCAAAACTTCTGTGATCTACAATTCCATCATGACTCCTCGAACTCGCAAGCTTCATGCTACCATGGTTCACAAATGTTTCAAAGTATCTGTCGCTGCCTTCCATCCCCACTAACTTCTTGTCCTTCCTAATATACATTGGTTATGCTCTTACTAGTGACTCTTACTAGTGACAACTGCACACACTGATACGAAACTGTTCGCATCCGCCCCTCCGCAATATACAAATTGACTATAGGGTTCTGACATCGTCCCCTCTTCCATGTTACAGATTATGCATTGAAATGTTCTAAACGATACAATTTGACCATCAGTACCTCACATCTTCTGGGGAGACCTTGTCAGCCTATTTTGTATCCTCATGTCGACGGGTTCACGGAATATCCAATTCTTAGTCACTATTTTGGGTTGGCACATTCGAACTCTACTGCTTCTTCTTTCATGGTATACATATTGCACGCAAAATTTCTGTGATTTACAATTCCACCACGAACTCCTTAAGTCCTTTTTCCCTTTTCTTCTTCCCATGTATTATCGCTTTGTGGTTATATACTTAGTTGCTTTTCTATGATGGTAGATTCCAGCATTGGTGGGCTGACATATCTTCATATCCATCTATATCCTCACATGACGAATCCAATCGACCGTTGTTCCTTTCCATACTTAGTCAATTTTATGGCCACGCTTGCCAGGTTGGCACTTTCGAACTCTATTGCTTCTTGTTCCGTGATATACATATTGCACTCAAAATTTTTGTGATTTACAATTCCACCCTAGACTCCTTAGTCATTTTTCCCTTTTCTTCTTCCCATGTATTATCCCTTTATGGTTATATACTTAGTCACTTTTCTATGATCACGGGTTTCAGCGTTGGCAGGCTGACATATATTCATCTCCATCTATATCCTCACATGATGAATCTAACCAACCATTGTTCCTTTCCATACTTAGCCAATTTTATGGCCACGGTTGCTGCATTGACACTTTCCAACTCTACTGCTTCTTGTTCTAGGCTATAAATCATGCACTCAAAACTTTCATCATCTACAATTCCACTGTGGATTCCTCAAACTTGCAATCTTCACTCTACCATGACTCACAAATGTTTCAAAGTATCTTTCGGTGCCTTCCATCCTTGCTAGCTTCCTATCCTTCCTGATATACATTAGTTATTCTCTTACTAGTGATATACAAATTGGCCTCTGGACTATCCTACCATACCCTCTTTGGTGTTACACGTATTGCACTCAAAAACTTCCAAGACATACAATTTGATCCTCACACCCTCACCTCTAATGGTTGTACCTTGTAACCCTATTTTTAAGATGATTTTTCCCATACCCGCGACCTTCTTAGTATGAAATTAGAAACCTTTCATGGTAACAACTGACCATGTAGGAACTATCAACATTGTCATTAATGAGTGAAACGCTCGAGGAGATATTCCATTATTACACATTAAACAAAGATCTACGGAGAGTTATTTTTTCCCTTCCAATTGTTCATCTCAAACACACATCGTTTTATTGGCCTGCTCAAGAAATATGCAATGCTTAATCACTCATTGTTGTATTCGCCATGTTCGCATTTATATGTATGCAATTACTAGTGTTTAATGATAACAACGCATCATGCAACAACCATCAAAATTGTCATTAATGAACGAAAGTCTCGAGGAGATCTCCCATTCACACGCATTGGACCAAGATTTGCGCAGGGTTATATTCTCCCTTCAAACTTTTCATTTCATTCATCATCTGGAGCAAACAAATGTTCTTGTAGACTTATGGAAGCAGGCCAACAATAGGTTTTTGGAGATACAGTAAATATCTTCGGACATCAGGACCAAAACTTCCAATGGTCGAAGGCATACTTTTACTATTCATCCCATTCCTACCAGAACAAAGTGATTTGGACCTTTGGAATTGCTTGTGCAGGCTGCATCCCTTAGGTTTTTGATTGTAAGGAGGTGGTCACTTGGTGAGCCGAAAAATATATTCCAAGCCAAAGAATTATTCCACTACGCGACCATTCTCTTGTTTTATGTCGCCTCAGTTCTTCTGCAAGATGTTAAAATTGTCGGAGCCAACATTAACATTCAGAGGACAAGACTGCAAGCAGTTCCTAGAAAAACATGATAACGGGTTGGACATCTTGGCCGAGTTCCTTGAAGACCCGACAACAGTTCCTCAAGATATCACAAAGTTGCAGGTAAGTTCCTTCAGAAATCCATTCCGGGAAATTGCCTGGCTGTTTACAAGAATAACGAGACAAGCATCCACGACAAGCATTTCCCATATAATTATTTATGTTTTGTACTTCAAAGTCAAGAAAAAATTCATTTTCAATTGGGGGAAGCTAATTTCCATTGAGATATGTTCCCAGTTCTCACGATTCAAAGAATCGAATAAATTTTATGTGTCATCCTACTTGATTTTCGCAATAGTG
>JASDQU010014365.1:177453-190778 GCA_032191745.1 Picea mariana
ACTCATGATTTACCTCTATCACATGACAGATTTACCCTAATCATTCCAGATTCACATACAGGTACTGGAACTTCATCAAATAAATCATAGAGACAATCGATCATATGAAATACTATTTCATTCATTCATATCTGTACATATAATTCTACTCAGAATTCTCGTTTCTCTCCATTTATTCTCTATGGCCTGATTCTACATTCATTTGGCCATCCCCTTGCTTTCCTCGAGCTCTGTGAGCTAACCCTCATCTAGACTCGGCCAGATTAGACTAAGTTAAGCTCCCTATTCAAAATACTAAAGACTGTATTTATTTACAATGGATTTCTGTTTCCAGATCCTATGATTAAGGAACAAAGTCCTTATTAAACTCAACTACGAGTCATCAGTGACTCATTACAAACCCTATCTTATCTTTTACAAGTGGAAAGGATCTAGAATCCTTATCCATTTTTCAACTCTTTAATGAAAATAAAGGAATTACATTTATGTGAGACTCTAGGTCTTCTTTGATTTTCTTGACCTTGATCAAGTCATGAATGAACTCGTTTTCCCTGAGCTTATGCTCCTGCATCACCTGGTGGGACTGGAATTCCTATACTAGTAGGATTGTACTGATTGTCCTGTCCTGATTGTATAGGGTGTCTTGTACTGGCGTAATTGGTGTGTTTAGGTCCCTAGGCCCTTCCTGTTGGTGTATTGATTTATCGAAAATCAATCCAATAAATCTATCGAGCAAGAAGCACATAAGTAATATAATCCCGCCATTTCTTTCATATCCCAGCTCCGGGTTAAAAAACCAGCCGATGGGTTCCACCAGCTCTCCATCCATGCATAAATACAGCCAGTTCCAGCTAACAAACTCCTGCTCCAGTTCCCAAGCCCTAGCTCCCCACCCATCAAATCATAGAGAACCTTCATGAAAAGGCAATCTTAAGTAATGAAAAATCCCTTTGATTCCCGTCGATGTAGATTTCCTATCGGACCCTAAAAATATTCAAATGGCCTGAACGAAAACACCAAATGAGGGACTCTTCTGAGGTACGAGGGGGAGGAGGTTTTCGAAACTTGGTGCCTGCCTCGAACTGCCATTGATCAATCAATCAAGTTAATCAATCAAAGCCTTCCCGTCGACATGTCTGTTGGCAGCCTTCCTGTTGTGCCCCCCTCTAAGAAGATTAATCAGTTCAAAATCCAATCCAATCAGTCTCAAATGAAATGCTCATAAGTAACCATTATGTCTTCTTCCTGTTTCTAGTCGAGTAGGCAAGCTGAGTAGTACCCCAGCCTAGGTAGGAACCTTCTTGTGTTTGTCCGAGGTAAGGTTGGAGGGCTGTGGTTGTGACGAGGTTGATTTTGAGATAGAGATCTCGTTCTAGATCGAGGGATTCGGTTATTTCTAGGTCTTTCGTATAGGGTTAGTTATAGGTATATGATTCTTTCTTCGTCGGGCGGGTTCTTTTGTTACGCTTGGGGTTCTTTCGACCATCTCTTGGGTGATTTCGTCAGACCCCGCTAAAAGCAATTGATTCCATCCATCCAACCCATCATAGGAGAACATCATGAAATGGTCATGGGAGTTGGACTTGCATGGACTATGAAGATTTATTTTCAAGGGGTTGGCAGTGTTCTGCGCCATTTTCTAAACCGGGATTGAGTTCTTCAGCCAAATCTTTGTTAATTCAAAGTTGCAAATAGTAAAAATGTTTCTTTAAAATATTGTGATGTTAAAATAGTAATAGATTCTTTCCATTCGTCAATGGTCACGATGTGTGAAACTGATTTTTGAGAGCATAAATTTCACACAGTAAAAGCGACTTCTAACTCCGATGCGATTTCTACGTACCAAAGAGATCGGGTGACTTTCTTAACGCTATCTCAATAGAGGACTCAATTATCTCTCCTGCGCGAATATTTCGGAGTATGATAAACATCAATTATAAGTCCAGCCGTAATTCCTACCCACCAAAAAGATCATGAAATATTTGGGACTATACTAGCACAGCCGCTAACTCTCGGCTGGGAACGCCGAAAGTTATCGGCTGAGAACGTGTGTCGTTACTCTCTTTATGAAGGAACCTGTAGGGTTTCTGCATGCTTTAAACAGTTTTTTGTTTTGAAATTCTGAGTTTGTTCCGGGCCTCATCTAATATCAGAGCCTTGTTTTTGTTTTTAATTTTAATTATCATCAATAGCTAATGAGAGCAGCATTTCGATTGATTATATTCCCGGCGTCCCAACATTAAAAGCCAGAGATCTTCTGACCTTCTTCCGCGAGACAGACACCGACTCACAGTACATACTTGATGTGTTCCTTAAGTCGTTTTAGTTGATTCTCGAAGCAGATTGGGTTCTCGGTAATTTTTTGACGATCTCGAAAGCCAGGCTGTGAATTAAAAACCTCCGGTTTTACATGTTGGTCCGCTGCTTCCATGAAGTTTTTTGAACGGTGAACACGCCAAGGACATAAGTTTTGGAACGAGCATTTGGACCCAATATGACTCTTTCGATTGGCTGGATGCAAAGCCTAACGGTTAGGTTATAAACGTTTCCTTCGGGAGTATGATTCATGCCACAAAAGCTCACCTGGAGGAAATAGCAATGGGTCTGAAGGACAGCGAGCGAACAGTTCTTCCTCTGGGTTCTTCGTTCGGACATAGTCTCTTCAACATCTCAGACTGTTTACCCGACGGTTTCCTCGATGAGATCAAAACGCAGGGGCTCTTTGTTCCATGCTGCAATCAGCTGCAAGTGTTATACCATCCCTCCGTTGTGGTAATTACATATTCTTTCAGTAACCTTTTAATGTGATTAGGTAAATGTTAAAAAGTAAAAATGTTAACGGATGCCTTGATAAATGCAAGAAAGTTATGAACAATAAATCTGATCCATTGATTTTGGAGGACGACTAAGAATATGCCAGCATCTTCAATGCATAGCCATCAGATTAAGGTTTAAGGTTAAATAAGGTTAAAAGATGATTAATTGTGCCCATTATCAATAGGTGTACGCCTTTTGGCTTAAAAATGCTCATAATAAACTTATAAACTTGAGTGGTGACTCCTGCCCTAATTTCGATCAATAAAAAAGATAGACTCCTGCCTAATTTCGATCAACAAAAAGGATAACGTGAATTAGGAGTTCAACTTAAGAATATATATTTCTTTTTTAAGATATCACATGTTCAAATTCATAGAATAACATATGTATATCTCTTTAAATTTTAGTTGAACATAGGAGATTTCAGTTTGAGAGTAACCTTAAAAATAATATATATATATATATATATATATATATATATATATATAGGGGTACAATTAATGAACTTTTAATTATAAAAACTAATTTTATGGTTGGCAATTGAAGATGCTGACATATTCTTTGTAATCCTTCTAAATCAATAAATGAGATTTCATGTTTATAACTTTCTTGCATTTTTTAATGTTTATGTTTCTTTGTTTACTTTTTCACATTTACTTATAATAAATACTTTACTACCATTATCAGTAATTGCCAAGTTTACCTAATTAACAAAGATTCAAATTCAATTACTTCAATAATTCTTTGAAATATTATTTTTAGTCAAGCACGGGCCCAAGAAATTTATGCATACCATCGCAATTAATCTATGTACATATGAAGCTTTACTTATGGAATGTTACACACCCTCATTCCTATAAATATCTAGACCTATCAAAATTTATCCTCAAGGAATTAAGAGTTTTCAGCGCCATTTTCGAAGCCAGGGTTTGAGCTCTTCAGCTGATTCTTTGTTAATTCAAAGTTGCAAGATGACAGGGGTCGAGAACTCTGCTCCTGATATGGTGATGAATAGAATTTTGATAATAGGAGGCACCGGATATATTGGGAAATACATGGCAAAAGCCAGCGTTTCACTTGGCTATCCAACCTATGTTCTTGTCCGTCCTTCTACAGCAACAGTTCCAGATTCCTTCAAGGAAAACTTACTTCAGGAATTCAAGGATATCGGCATTCATATTCTTCAAGTAAGTGAATATTCAATGTTATTCCGGATATGTTCGTCTGATATTGTTTGTTTCTTGTCATATTTGAATCGTCATATTTGGATTCAAATAGTATTTATTATGAGCTAATGGATTTGGGATTGCTCTTGCGGTGGTCAGAACAGGGATCTTTAGATGATCACAACATTCTTGTGGATGCAATCAAACTAGTAGACGTAGTAATATCGGCAGTCGCCATTCCTCAGCACTTGGATCAGTTTAATATCATAAAGGCCATTAAGGATGTTGGAATTGAAAATATAAAGGTATATACACCACTATACACACTATGCCATTTTAAAATATGCTCATCAGTAAATCGGATATACTTAAAATATGTGCCTCTTATAATTGGTTTTATAAGATAAATAACTCTTAAAAACTGAACCAGGCTAGTCGCCATGGCTTGTCTTCATATTTAAATGCTTTTAAAGCCTGCGACGATGAAGGATTTCAATTAGATCTTTTTTATATCTATATCCATTAGTGTAAATGGTTGTTATTTTCATTTTTTTAAGCAGAGGTTCGTACCCTCAGAGTTTGGCAATGAGGTTGACAGTGTAGAAGCTCTCCCTCCTTTTCAGAGAGTTTGTGGCGATAAAAAGAAAATTCGTAGGGCCATAGGAGGGCATTCCATTCACCTTCTTTTATGCAAATACTTATGCCTCGTATTTTGTTGATTATTTCTTTCATCCCCGTCAAAAACGACAGCCAGAGGAAGTTGTCATCTATGGGGATGGTCTCACCAAAGGTGGTGCATCTACCCTATTTTTTTTCCATATGAAATCGCATTGGAATTGCAAACAAAAGAACTATTAATATATACTGGTTGAATGCTACGAGAAAGCTAAAACTAATGTAACCTCAACAGTCAGCTGTTTTGGCCAGCTGTACTTTCTATTCTTGATTTGTTTGAGCTTATTTAGCTCAGCTATTTCCCATTGCATTGTAATCTCTTCAGTTCTTCATATATTCTAGTATACTGTTTTCTGTTCTATTCTTCCTCTCTGCATTTCTTGCTTCACAATTTATCATGGTATCAGAGCTACAGTAGTAAGCCTCTTCACACAGGTTGGAGAGAAACACAATCCTCACAGCGCAGAGCTTCACGGATCTCAAGAAGCATTTGACACAGACTTTTCACAAGGCTTAGAGCGCTGTCCGTCATACTCTCGAAAGATTCTCGCAGGAAACTTCCACGAGGAAGCTATTCGCTCACACGCTCAAAGATCAGTGTAAGAAGCTTAGGGGACAAGGCAGAGCGTACAACACTTGAAAGATCGAGAAAGAAGAAAGTGCAAAAGAAGAAACTTTAAAGACTCTTGTAATTTTCAAGAATCATCAAAGATTTACGAAGGAGAGCTGCAGGAGGTGGGAACTCTTGAAGAATTCAAAGAATCGCTCAAATTCGCTAAAGATTCCTGCAGAAGGTAGAATCGTTTAAAGATTTACGAAAAATCGCTCTAATCTGTCAAAGATTGTAGCAGAGAACAGAGAAGTCATGAAATTCTTTCAAATCTTTGAAAGATTCATGAATTTTTCTTCCACAGAAGAAAATCCTTGCAAAGACAGTAAAGAACACATCTCAGGTTCAAAGAACAACTATCGAGGCCGTAACATTCGTCCTGTGAACGGATCCAGAGCGGGAAACCAGTTCAGAAGGGACGAACAGAGCGCGGAAAAGGTGAAAGACTTTCTGCCATTAGATCTTGTGTAGAGACCTGACAGCCATTGGATCAGCGATAAAGTGCACGAGGTTTAGTCCTTTGCAGCGCTAAGAAGAAATTTTTGACTCGTGAAGTCACGAAATCCCGACATCATCTGGACCGTCCATCAAGAATCACGTGGCGAGATCTCGGCATTTCGCTGACTCGCAAGGTGTAAAGGTCAGAAGACTATCGTGAAAATTTGCGAATCACGAAATCACGAGTCATTCTGGACCGTTGGATCGTGAAAGATCGTGAGCCGTCGATCTTATCCCATCACAAAATCGGGAATCGGGAGTTGGACGAGCAAAGGTGATTGCATTCCAAAACTCCATACGTGATATCACGAAATCCCGAGAGGACTTGTGAGCCGTCCATCTTAGAGGACAGGTGGCAGTAGATCCAAAAGCCGTCAAATCAGCATATCGGAGTTCGCAGTTTTGAAAGACCGTCACAACATGAGCTCTAAACATGTGAAATCACGATTCACGAAATAGAGATAATATCACAGCCGTCCATTTGTTCGGACATGTGGAGAACATCGAGGAAACTGTCGGCATTTAGGCAACTGGGGTTTTCAAGTTGACAGAAACTTTGGAGTCACAAGTCGCTAAATCGCGAAACGATGAGGACCATCCATCTTGAGGGGACGCGTGGTGTAAATCCGAGGACTTGGGAAAAGTCCCGAAAAGGAAAGGGCCATCGGCACATCAGGATTCGGTATTTCGTGAATCCTGAGGACAAGAAACACGAGCATTTCGAAACTGCAAAGTCTGAAATCCCGACAGGAGGAAAGCTCTGTTTTGGGGCCCAGCTGACGTCATCTCGTCAAAATGAGGGATCGAGAATCTCCACGGTGAAACCCCTGAAGTAGACTTGAGCCGTCCATATGTTGGAACGCATGGCGGAGATCAAAGGAATCGGGAAAGTCCCAAAAGGAAAGCACCATCGGAAAATCAGAGATCTAGGAATCGAGGAGTCAGAAGAGCTCGTCATCAGGGTTCACGAAGTCCCGATTCGTGATATCCCGATAAGATCTAGACTGTCATATCATAGGAAGATCTGGACCGTTAAATTGTCCAAAGGCAACTTTCGCATTTCTGCAAATTGAAAAACAAAGAACCAGAAAATCCCATAGTGCTTTAACATCAAGGCGCATGGTCACATTGCACCATGACAAAGGCCAATTCAAGGCCGATAAGCTCTCATTGGTAAATTGACATTTCGACGATCGTAGGTAAATAGGAAATTTCCCTCTATTTTTTATTCTGAGTTTTTTTTTCAAAAATATGTCATCTAGCAACTTAGGACCAACTCAGGGTCCGATTGTAGTTGGAAAGAACTATGAGTTCTGGTCTCTTCGGGTGAGATCCTTCCTACAAGCACAAGAGTGTTGGGAGCCATTGGATCTTGGATATGTGGAACCAGATCCAGTAACCATTTCTGCCATGACAAATCCATAGAAAATTACTCAGGCAACACTGAGGAACAAAGAAAATAAAGAAAAATTATGGATTCAAAATTTTGTGGATGATACGATTTTTTCAAAAATCACAGGTGCTGGTACTTCAAAACAGGCTTGGGACATCCTTAAATCTTCCTACCAAGGAAATGACAGGGTCAAAACAGTTAAACTGCAGACCTTGAGGATGCAATTTGAGACTCTAAGGATGATAGAGTCCGAAAATGTGGATTAGTTCATGACCAGAGTCATGGGAATCGTGAACTAGATCAGACCGATTGGTGAAACCATCACTGATCAACGAATTGTTGAGAAAATTCTCAGAAGTTTACCAAAGAAATTTGAAATGGTTGTAACAACAATCCTTGAATCCAAGGATCTATCAAGTTTTTCAACAAATGAATTAATTGGTTCTCTAGTGACACATGAGACCAGACTGCATCTCACAGATGAGTCAATCTCCAATGCTTTCAAAACTCAATTCTCCTTCAGCAGAGGGAGAGGCAGAGGAAGAAGTAGAGGTCACCAAGGAAGAGGGAGCAATCAAAGTAACCCTCACTCCAGTGGAGGTAACATACAACAATATCCGAATCAAAATTTTCAAGGTCAAAGACAACAACAACAAAATCATCATCAGAATTTCCGGCCTCAAAGAGGCAGAGGGAGAAGGTCAAATGACAAAACAAACAAACAATGCTATTACTGCAAAAAGTATGGGCACTATGAATCTGAATGTAGGAAGAAGCAAGCAGATTAGCTCTCAGGCAGAGCACATGTGTCAAATCATACGGAAGACACCTCAAGAGGTATTTTTCTTTTGTGTTACAAGACTGAACAACAACCTAAAGATCTCTGGTTGTTGGACAGTGGATGCAGCAATCACATGACAGGTAACAAAGAATTACTTTCATGCATTGATTCTTCAATCTCATCTGATATTACACTTGGAAATGATTTTTTAGTCAAAGTTCAAGAAAAAGGAACTGTTCCTATTCTTACTAAACATAATGTAAAGAAAGACATAAACAATGTCTATCATGTTCCAGATCTGAAACATAATTTGTTAAGTGTAGGACAGCTCATTGAACATGGCTATAAAGTACTTTTTGAGGGAACATCTTGCAAGATATATGACAAAATCCCAAGCAGAAAATTGATTTATGAAATCCATATGACTCTGAATAGGATGTTTCCCCTTACACTCAGAACTGCAAATCTGATTCAACCATATGCACAGAGTGCATCTACCCTGAATGAAACTATTGTTTGGCATACAAGATTTGGACATCTACCATTTTAGGGTCTAAGTCTTCTTCAGAAGAACTCCATGGTCAAAGGTATTCCCATCTTTAAAGAGAAAATTCCCCCATGTGAGTCTTGCATACTTGGAAAACATAAGAGAACTAGCTTTCCACAGCCTTCCAATCAAGCCAAACAACATCTTGAACTTGTTCACACTGACCTATGTGGACCAATGCAAACAGAGTCAATGGGTGGTAGCTTTTACTTTCTAATGTTTATTGATGATTTCAGCAGAAAAATATGGATCTATTTTCTCAGACACAAGTCTGAAACTTCTGCAAAATTCAAAGAATTCAAGGCAGAAGATGAAAAACAGAGTGGCAAATACATCAAAGCACTCAGGTCAGATGGAGGAGGAGAATACAACTCCAGAGAATTTGCAAATTTCTGCAAATCACAAGGCATTATCATGCAAACAATAGCTAGATATACTCCACAATAGAATGGAGTGGCTGAAAGGAAAAATCAGACCATAATGAATATGGCAAGAACACTTCTTAAAGAGAAAAGTTTGCCAAATAGGTTTTGGGCTGAAGCAGTAGCATGCTCAGTTTATCTCTTGAATAGATCACCAACCACAAGTCTAAAGATGAAAGTCCCCCAAGAATCATGGAGTGGGATAAAGCTCAATGCAGCGCATCTAAGGACATTCGGATGCATAGCATACACTCACATACCTTCCAAATCAAGGAAGAAACTTGATGATAGAAGTGAGAAATGTATTTTCACTGGATATAGTAAAACATCTAAAGCTTACAGGCTTTACAATCCAATCACCAAGAAATTAATTCTCAGCAGAGATGTAAAATTTCTGGAAAATCAATTCTGGAATGATTCAGAAAATCAGTAGATGGACAGTCAAAATCCATTGCTGCCAAGTTCTGAAAACACAAAAAATTCAGAACAACAAGTACCTCAAACTATTCTTCCAAGATTGCAGGTACAAAGGCAACTTCAAAATTCTCACGATAACTCATCTTCCAGCAGAGAATCATTCTCTGAACCACAAAATTAGAGAACTCGAAGTTTGAGAGAAATCCGTCAGTAGTTGGATGAATTTGAACAACACAACCTTTTTGCTTTAATGTCATGTCAACTTACATCTTTTAAGGAAGCAACTAAGGAGCCACATTGGGTTCAAGCCATGAACCAAGAAATTGACTCCATTGAGAAGAACAAGACATGGGATCTTGTTGATTTTCCAACTCACAAGAAGAGTAATGGTGTCAAGTGGGTTTACAAAACTAAACTCAATGAAAAAGGGCAGATTGAAAAGCACAAGGCAAGACTTGTTGCCAAAGGATTCTCACAACAACCAGGTACTAATTATGGTGAAACTTTTGCTCCAGTAGCAAGATTAGACACTGTAAGGACTCTATTGGCCATAGCATCCCAACACAAATGGAAAGTATACTAGATGGATTTCAAGTCAACATTCCTGAATGGTCTTTTAGAAGAATAAGTTTATGTCGATTAGCCACCTGGATTTGAAGTCCAAGAGCACCCAGCCAAAGTATATCGGTTGAAGAAAGACTTGTATGGATTAAAGCAAGCTCCAAGAGCTTGGTACAGCATAATTGACACTTATCTGATCAAAAGTGGCTTTAGCAGAAGCCAAAATGAGCCAACTCTTTACACCAAAAAAGATCAGCACGGTAAAATTTTGATTGTATGTTTATATGTTGATGACATGATCTATACAGGCAATCTTGAGTTAACAAATTTTAAACATGCCATGCAATTTGAGTTTGAGATGACAGATCTTGGCATAATGAAATATTTTTTAGGGATTGAGGTTAATCAATCACCCAAATTCATTTTTGTCTGTCAGCAAAAGTATGTAGCAGACATCATCAAAATATTTCGCATGGAAGGATCCAATCCAGTAGAAACCCCTATACCCCTAGGCACAAAATTGAGCAAGAATGATGAAAGTCCTACAGTGGACTCTACCCTGTACAAAAGTTTAGTAGGCAGTTTGTTGTATCTTACAACAACTAGGCTTGACATTATGTATGCAGCCAGCCTTGTTTCCAGATTCATGGAACCCGCCAAATATTCTCATTGGAAAATGGTGAAACAAATTTTGAGATATGTTGCAGGAACTCTCAATTTTGGCTTATGGTACACTAAATCTGATAACAATCAACTTTATGGTTACACAAATAGTGATTTTGCAGGCAGCCTAGATGACAGGAAAATCACATCTGGACATGTTTTTCAACTGGGAACGAACCTAATCTCATGGGAATCAAAGAAGCAACCAATTGTTTCAATATCTTCTGCAGAGGCAGAGTATGTCGCTGCTACCTCAGCTTCTTGTCAAGCTGTGTGGTTGAGAAGAATATTGAAAGATATGTCACATACAGAAAAGGATCCAACTCCTATTTGTGATAATACTTCAGCAATTGCCTTATCCAAAAATCATGTGTTTCACAAGAAAAACAAACACATTGACACTCGTTTTCATTTCATACGCGAGCTAGTCAATAATGGTGATATTGTACTGCAATTCTGTGGTTCTCGAGATCAGCTTGCTGATATCTTTACAAAGACACTAGGAAAATCGGTTTTTGATTTCCAGAGACAACACTTAGGCATAGTCAATGCTGATGTTTGTAACTGTTGAGTTTAAGAGGGAGTGTTAAATATAATGTAACCTCAATAGTCTGACTGTACACTACCAGTTGTCCTAGCCAGCTATACTTTCTATTCTTGATTTTCTTGAGCCTATTTAGCTCAACTATTTCCCATTGCATTGTAATCTCTTCAGTTCTTCATATATTCTAATATACTTTTTTCTGTTCTAATCTTTCTCTCTGCATTTCTTGCTTCACAATTTATCAATTATGATCTGCAGCGTTTATGAACTCAGAAGATGACATTGCATCCCTGATGATAATGATGGAAAACGATCCCATAACAATGAATAAGCTGGTGATTTACATGCCACCAGGCAACATAATCAACCAGAGTGAGGTCATCTCACTATGGGAAAATAGGATTGGAAGATGTCTCAAGAGAGTTTTTCTACCAGAAGCCGAGATGGTCAGACTTTCAGAATGTAAGATAACAATTATCAATTTTTTTTCATCCACGCTTAATCTTTAGATCCACGATTAACTGCATATTTTAAATGTGTAACATGGGATCTATGTCTATGCAAATTTGCCTTGTCTAGATCAGAACATTCCCGTCTCGATTTTGCACAACATTTTTGTTAAGGGAGACTATACCAACATTGAGTTGGGAGAGCAAGATTTGGAGGCGTGTGAACTGTATCCAGAGTACAAGCACACCACAATAGCTGAATTGCTTTATATCTCCATTATCGATCCACCTGAAACAAAAATGGCATCATTCATATGAGGGCTCTTAACTGAAATAATGATAAGTCTTGCATTGTAACTGAATGTTATTTTGAATTGAGATATCATATTGTTCGTCTTTCCAGCAATATAGATATGAGTTTCACACATACACAGTTGTATTTTTTTATGGCAAGGGTAGATCAATACAGATATTAGTATTAGTGTTGCACATATCAAGTTGTATGTCTTTATGTCAAGTGTATAGTAGTTGAACGTTTTGTTTTAAAGGCCTTGTATTTAAATTCGCTTCTTCCTCTTTATGGTTCTCCTAAGGTAATTCCAGAATGATCAATTTACAATTCGTTGGTTTTAAAATTTATTTAAGATATTTTAATGGTTTTCTTAGGTAAAAATAGAGTATGGTAAAAGTTTAATTTAAAGAATATGATAAATTTTTAGTTAATACATATTAGTTTGTACTTTGACCATAAATATTTGCATATTATCTATTGTTAAAGATCAATTTTTATATAATAAAAAGTATCATATTTGTCATGATCTGATTGGACAACTGAATGGAGGTCTTATTGTCAGCTTCTCTATTTCCAATGTTATATATGTTGTCATATCCAAAGTATTTGATCATATATGGTCTTTTTGAATCATATATTTTCTTATGCATTGGTAGAAGGTGCATTAACACTAGCATTAGTTCGAATGTTTGGTTTAGCATTTTCTGCTAGATAAATTTATTTCAATGTTTTATATGCTAGCATATCCAAAGTTTGGCCTTCGAATACATTCTCTACTCTTCGAACTATTGTTACATAAATTATAATAATTTTTTTGGATACGTCAGAGACCTACCACATTTCATTTTTTTCTTAAATGTTTATAGAACATTTTTGACAGACTTAAATGTTTACCTAACATGCTTGGGAACATTGAATGTTTACTTAGCAGACTTGTTACAATACATTTTCTTCCGTTTTATTTATTTATATGCTTCAACGCCATTGTTGGTTCACTGGTTCATGCTTGTTTTTTGCATCTCCACTGATTTCTTAATTGTGTGTCGTTGTTGTTTGTGTTGTTGCAGTTTGCATGTTTGGGGTTCTGCAACCGCGATTGGAACTTCGTCATTCTTGGTGGGTTGGTTGTTGCTTACTTGTTTGTTCATTGTGTGCTGTTTATTTTTGTTTGATTCGAATTTGTAGGGCTCGGGTCCTGCGGCTACAATTGGGCCTTTTCATGCTTTTTAACTCGGTTGTTAGTTGTTGCTTGTTTTTTTTTCCTAGGGTTTTCAATGTTGAGAGGTTGCATCCGCACTTGGATCTGTTGTTACATTCTTTTGCAATGGACTCTTCATAAAATACTATTAAGATAAAATAACATACAAAAAAATTGCAGTCGATGTAAATTGCATCTCTTACGCATTGAAGCAGAGTTTGTCGGCCTCAAACTATATTTCATAGCTGGCGATGTTTTTTCCATGGTTTATGTCTTACTATGGTTTCATAGT
>JASDQU010014365.1:211235-225529 GCA_032191745.1 Picea mariana
GAAAGAAAATTCAGTTGCAGATAGGCCCTTAAGGCTCCAGTGCTTCAAATTGAAGCTTTGATACCATGTGTAATAACCGTATTAATTTAAATAAAATTTATTCCATAAACTGAAATAGTAACTCCTACTGGAATGCAGAAAACTCAACAATGTCATTTAATTCAGCACATACGCATGTTAAATTTATCAACGAATAATAATTTCATAACAGAATAAAACAAATACGTAAATTAAAATACCTTGGTCTGATGCTAACCCTCCGCTTGTCTTGTTGACCTTCCTGCTGCTGCCTTGCCCAGCTTGAAGTCACAGACCAACTCTGCCCAAACCGTGTTTCCACCCTACCAACTAGGACAACTTCCTGGCTCTAGGATACCATATGGATATCCTAGCCCCCGTGCCCAAAACCCCCAGCAAATATGTGCCCCCTGTACTAATCCTCCCCGACTACCGACTCAAACTCCCCTGCGCAAATCCAAAAGAACCCTCCAAAAATAATGATCCCTCCTCCTTCTATAAGCCTCCTCATATCCTCATTCCCCTTTCCTTATCCCCAAATTCATTGTCTTATCCGATTATTAATTCTCCTTATCCAATTATTAATGTTCCTTATCCATTTATTAATGCTCCTTATCCCCTCCGTATACATAATCCTCTAATTTAAACAATTAAATTTATTAACCCTTTTAAATTTAATACCCATGTCAATGAAAGTAACATTTAATTAATTAATCAAATAATTAATCAAATTATAATAGTTAATTAATTAATAAATATTTAATTAGTATCATTATACCAATCTTTGTTTAATTAATAACATGTTAGAAAAACTAATTACCTAATAAATTTTACTTAATAATCCCTAAACAAATATTCTACTAGGGTTGTTACATGTAATGTGACTACCATGTTTTTTAGGAAATGGTTGGGATTACCTAGGAAAAATGCATATTCAAATACCATTTGTTGCTACTATAAACCCTAGGTTAGGTACAATAGACTACAAGATAAATCTAATAGGAAACTGAAGTCTCAACATAGAGTTGAGACATCCCACATAGGGGTTCCTATCATTTTAACCAAAACACTATAGGGAAATGTCTTATTGGAGATTTCAACTTGAATATGAAGAGTGAAAAACTTACCTCTCCACCATTTGATCTATTTACCTCTAAACTAATATACATTTTTTCTTTCTTGCTTTTAACCAAAAGATGTATGTTTTTCATTAGAAATTTACTACAACCGCATTGGTCAATAGAATAATACAGAAATAAGTATTCTTTCCAAAAATAGATCTTGAAACTTAAAGAAACATAAAAGTCCTTTGTAGTGGATTTTGAAAATATACTACCAATATAAATTCGTTAAAAAGTACATAATATTGAGAAAAAATTGCAAAACGTTAAACATTAGAATTGGATAAAAACATGATGGTTTTAAGCATCCTCCTAGTTTTTTATGGTGACCTACAAGTTATCATCTACATGCAACATTTACACATCTTCTTGTTGTTTTCATATAGTCTAATATTCCTTGACCTCCTCAACTTCAGACCAATTAGACAATTTAGCATTTGAAGTAGCTAAAGTAAGACTTCTAACCAAATGGCACACAACCATTTTTCAAAGAGAAACACACTCAGATTGAAGGAATTCTATTTGGATCTTTTGAATATGCTAGGTTTATAGGATGAATACATATTCATTATTTATAGTTTAATTTTAGAATGAACCCTACTAGTAATAAAGATAATCAAAATCTTTCTATTTCTAACAAAATCTTCATATCTCCTTAGAACTTTGAGAATAGCGGTGGTTTCACACAATGGGAATCTCCCATAATGTTTGTGGTCCATTTTGATGTAACTACACAATGCCCACAAAATACCCCTACCACTAGCCACCACTAACAAACTATAGAGAAAAAATCCAAAGTGATTCCCCCACTTGCATACCCAAAGACAAATTCATTTCCCATCTATAGTAAAGATGAAATATGAGTGCAATTGATGTGGTTTCTCCCACATTAAATTCCAAGTGTGTGAGGGTATTGTGGAGGTTATGCACCCTTAACATCATGTCCCATGATGAAATTTCCCATGCCATTTGATGTGGCATTTGTCTTTCATGCAAAACATATACATAACAATGATTTGAAACTTAAGGCATGGGGCAAGTTGACACACCACTTTTAGTTCTTAAGGCTCCATAATCCATCTGAGGGGACATTTTGGCGAAATGATCTTCCTATTTTTTGAGGTCCCTAAGATGTGATAATATTCGACACTTTCAAACCTACTAACTTCCTTTTATATAAACTTCTTTTGAGTTTCCCATCCCTTGGAGAGGAATTTTTGTACATTAATTTGATAATTAATGTTGAATCCCCAATAACAATTAGACTTCTGATATAACCTGCATTGAGAATCTTCAACCCCTAGAAAAGAGATACCATCTTTTCTTGGTTATTTGAAACTCTACCTAAACCTAATTCAAAGGTATTTTCTTTATATCCTTTGGGATTGAGAACAATATTGAACAACTTACACCCCTCACACATATACTTTGTTTATTAAAAAAATAAAAAGTTGAGGAGAAATTTAGTGTACATCTTTAACATCTAGTGCCCCCTGTAAATTACTTCTTCCAAAACTGAAATTTTTTAACTATTGTTAAAAAACCCATGGAATTCAAATAGTGTTATACATATTCATTATAATAATTCTAGGGTGATTATCCATATCATTTATAATTTATTATTTATTTCTACCAATAAATATATTTTATTGTAAAAATTTAATTCGGCGAAAATAGATGTACCTGAAATTAGATCTTAGACACTGTAAATGAAAAGTTGAGTGGAAACCTTCCAAACTGGACTCCACTAAAAAAATGGGATTAACCCGGTCTGTAGTGAAAGTTGGATGTATTTCCATCTCATAAGGGTTTTGTCCAAGCGGCGGATGATGGAGGCGGTAAACCTTGAAGTAATATACGGTCAAACGATCGAACTAACACTATATACAACAAGGGTTGCATGGAAACTTAGTCCCTATCGAGTTAGTTAGAAAATACATGTTGAACAATGAAACTTAATATAAATAAATGCCCAAGTAATGAAGCCTTTGGAAGGGACTAATAATCCCAAGCCTTTTACATGAACTAATAATACATTCTAAGTAAGATAATCAAACTAAAAATTATGTAAACAATATTCCAATATGTTCAAACTAGAACCAATCACAATGTGGCCATAAGATAAAAATCGTGGGCTCCCTATTGCTCCCATCATTGAAACCAACAAATTAAAGATACGTGGCGAAATAATGTAACAACGGTATCAACAGGGAGATAAGTTGCCACCGCCAACACATTAGACTGCAAACGGATGGTGGAGATCGTGGAAACTGGCGAAGGCCTTTTTACTGCAACCCAGTAAAATTGTGCTTCTTCCACGGTAAAATTGTACCGTCTGAATGAATTAATTATAAGCTTTTTCTGGGGATAATTTTCAAAGTATTGTCCAAACAGCATGGGTTTTTCCTCAGTTCATGGTTAAACTACAAATTCATTAATTGTGTAATAAATTTCAATTTCATTAATTGTGTGATAAATTTTATGCATTGAATGACGTGAAGCCTGCAATAACACATCAAAGATATTAACCAATTAAATTTTAGAAAAATATATTTTTTTATTATGAAAAAAATGCATATATTAATTTCTTATGTTACACATTGGATATAGCACACAAATTTAAAGTCAACACTAAACTAATACAGAGTCAAAAGGCAACTCATTGCTATAGTCCCAAGCCTTTGACAGGGACTAATAAGATATCAATTCAATTCATTCTATAAAATTTACAAATCACAATAATTATATAAATTATGGTATTTGACTATATATGTTTTTATAGTTTATCATAATAGAGCATGTATATTAAGGAGATTTAATTCATTAAGATTATTTTTAACGATGAGTAACATTTTGTGTAGAAAATAATGTCTCTCATGCTCTAAATTATGATAATTTGTGAATGCTTATTAAAATATTTTAACTCATTAAAATTATGAATAATTCAAGAATACTTCTTTTAAAAAAATAACACTAAAATAAATTTTAAAAATGTCTTTTCTATATAAGATATATATCCAAAATAAAAGAAACTCCCTTAAACTTTAAGTTTTCATTTTTAAAATCCCCAGTTTTGGTTCTTATGAATTTTTTTATAAAAGATTGTAATTCAATAAAAGAAAGTCCCTTAAACTTCAAGTTTTCATTATTAAAATCCCCAATATTGGTTCTTATGAAGTTTTTTTTATAAAAGATTGTAATTCAATTCATTCAAGTTTTTATGAATGATTGTAATTCAGTTTCATTCAAATAGAGTTAACAAGTGGTTAATTTTACAAATCACAACAATTATAAAAATTATGATGATTTAAGAATTATTCTCTTAGAAAACTTTAAATATAAAATTAAAATTTTAAAGCAAACTAAGTGATTATTTACTCATCTTTTGTGTTTTTGTGTGATAAACTAATGTTGGTTTCAATAGACATTAGCAACCACCATCTTCATCATCATTTAGATAAATAAAAAGCAATTAAACAATGTATTAATTTTGTTGTAACAATAAACATCATCATTATTATTATTCTCTCTTATTTGTTCGTATATTTATTAACCTCTCAATAATGTGATGTGGGCATGCAATTGAATCCATGCACTTGGGGGATCTTAATGATAATTAAATTGGAGATTCCCTTGTTAAAAAATAAGTTGTAGTCTAAATCTTCTATGTGTTAGACTTCTCTAGAAACTAACACTCACTAGAATCCATTATAAAATTGTTGGTAAAAATTGCAAGTTTCTATTGCTTAAATTTCATTTTTGAATGCATAAATGGATTTAGTACCCTAAAATAATGTTGAACACTAAGGAATTTGGGTGTGAGAAGGAGAATGTTGAGAACATGATGGTGACGTGCAACACAATGGGGAGAACACACCTTACTTTCCTTAGAACAATTGATGGAGACTTGGATTATGTTTGGGCAAGGGTGGGGCAACTTTGGAGCATACCCAAGGAGTGGACCCATCTTCCCTCGACAACATGGGTGCATCAGAGAGGTTGGACGAACCCATCATCACACCCATGAGGAGTCACGATGATCAACATGAGAGACAAAACAAGGCAAGAGAGGCATGCCCAAGGATGAGGTGCAATAGTCCAAGAGATGAACAATTGATGGGAGTGTGGGCTTGAATGGGCGCACCAGGTCCATGAAGGGGAGTGACTAGTAGGTTGATTTTGGATTCACGAAGGGATATGACGCACCGAAGAGAGATTATGTTTCACACAAGTGACTCTTAGATTCCATATAAAAGCAAGGGCACACCACCAAAGGAAGGCATAGGGAATTTTTGGCAAGATATTTGGAGAACAAGTCTGAGGCAACGAACTAAGGTAGATTTTCCAACATGGAAGACAAGTAGCCAAGAGTTGGATTCTTTCGGAGGTTTCGGGGAAGTCTGAATATTTAGATCTATGGAGGCATGTGTAAGGAAGAACTGAAATCTGTGTTAGCTTGGTGAAAGTTTGTGGTAACGAAGGGACAACAAGTGTTCATTTGTGGGCATGTTTGAGGTGCACCACAAGTGGTTGCAGAGATGGTTGCGATAAAGAGTCTTGGTGGGACAAACATGCTTATTAAATCTCTTCCTAAGGTGAGGCAAGTCGTTTGACTCTATGATTTTGTAAATCGAGCCAGAAGTGCTCTTATTGTAAATGTCTTGAAATAAAAAAGACTTAGCCATATGTTAGGCACGATTTGTGTCTCCCGCACTATTTATGTGTTTTTCTTCATTTTTTCTGTAGTTGTTCTCTTGGATTCTCATGTTAGTGTATGTATGCTTAAATAAGACTAAGTGTTAAGTTGTGTTAGAAACTGTCGAAGTAAGAAAGAGTTTCATTACGGTAGGAGTGTGACTCATTGATATCATAGAACAAAGTATGGGTATTCTCTAGGTGAAGAGGCATAGTTCAGAAAAAGTATTCTTGGTGTTCCAAGAAACCAAGTGAGATTTGTCATGGCGTTGCACACCCTCAGGAGGTGAACGATCGCAAGATCTTATCAAGTGTCATATGGGGTCACGACAAGTGGTATCAGAGAGAATTTATATCTTCACCACTATTGCAGTTAGCTCAATTGTGGAGGAGGGGCGCACTTGTTGGTAAGAAAATATGGGCCTAGGATTGGTGAGGGTTTAATGGAATGACCCATCACAGAGGCAGTGTGAGCATAAATTTTGGGGGTTGTGATAGGGCTAAGTTGTGAATGAAGCCATGAATTGTGAGAATATATGGACACACTCCCTCAGCAGATGAAGCACATTTTTATGAGGGAGAACTGAGCACTTGGGAAATGAATGTGAGCACAATACTGTCGTAGAACTTGTTGCAAGCCCATTAGGAGAATTAACCATAGACTTGATCATGAAATTTTGAAGAAGTATTGAGATGAACTCTTGGGTTCCTTGGATGAACCCTTCACAAGTAAAGTGAATATACCTGGAGGTCCATCCATGGTTGATGGTTGTGACACAAAGAGGGAGTCCAAGACTAGAAAAATGATGGACCAACTCATTATCTTAGAGAGGATTGTCGAGAAGATGATGAACGCATTGTGCCAACATGTTGAGAAGATCTACCAGATGGAGATTGAGATGGGAAAGATGAAGTGTGGGTTTAGCAAATCCATTTGAGAGTGCCAATAAAATGCGTATGTGATGACTAGCACATTGCCCAATGAGATTAAGGATAGACTTAAGGAAACAGAAGATACACTTGTCAGAGTCACACAGAAGTTGAAGGACCAAGACCACACCATCAAATTGTTGAAACAAGCTTTGGCCAATGGACATAGCTTTGTTGTCATGTCGATGAGGAACAAGATAAAGGAACCTAATCTATATGACAATACTCACAATGCTAATTTGTAGGACATTGAGCGGTGCTTGGAGCAGTTGAAAAAAAGATCAGACAAAGATAAGGTGAACACTACAACAAAGTTTTTTATAGGAACTATTAATATATGGTGGAGGAATGGAGTGGAATACTTAGAAGCTGGGAGAATTATTTAAAAGATCGAAAACTAGGAAAAGATAAAGGAATTCTTGAAGGCATAGTTTGTTCCATGGAACCAAGCATGGATCACAAGGAATTAGTTGTTGTCTCTCAAGCACACTAGAAAGATCCAAGCCTACATCAAGGATTTCATAGCGATCATGTTGGAGATTGAATACATGTCAGATGAAGACATAATTTTCCACTTCATGAATGGTCTGCAACTGTGGGAAAAGAGTGATCTACGATGACAGAATGTGTAAACACTTGCATCAGTAATCACCGTAGTAGAAAAAATGTTAGGCTTTCAAGGTGAACCTAAGATAGTTCCTAAGAACAATGAGGATTCCTAAGTTGAGAAGAAACAGCAAGGGAAGGGGAAGAAGAAGGAAAATGGAAATACAAAGACATCCAAGGGTAGTGTAGACAATGCCAAGTAAATAGACACAGTGAAAGAAAAGAAGTCAATTTCATGTTGGAGTTTTTCCAGGGAGAATTATGAGAAGAATTGTCCCTTGAAATAGAAGTTGAATTCTTTGGAGAAGGAAAACAACCCATCTCTTGGAGTCTTTCAATTATTGAACATTGCCATGGAGGGTGAATCCATGGAGAGCTAAGAGAAATATGAGACAAAACTTTTCTATGTGCAAATTGAACTCAACAGGAAATCAGTGTTAGCCATGGTGGACAATGGGGCGACTCATAACTTTTTTAGGGAAGACATGGTGTGAAGGATTGGGTTGCAACCTAAACTAACATAGAAAAATTTCAAGAAAATGAATGTAGGCATGGAGAGAGTCATTAGTGTATCCAAGGACATCTCATTGAAGCTTGGTGACTTGTGTGGAAAGACGTGTTTCACCATTGTTCCTATGGAAATTTTTTAAGTTGGGTTAGGACAAGAATTCATGAGGAAGGAAAAGGAAGTGTTGATTGCTCACATGAAAATATTGGCCACTTTCTCAAGACAGATTCCATGTTTGATTCCTACCATATGGAGGAAGGAAGGAGGGACACATATGTCTTCCTTGAAAATGGTTGTTGCAGACATCTAGAGAAGGTAACCTTGTGGAGACGAACTTGGATGATGTGGCATGATGGTTGGACAATATAATACAAATAACGAAAGGAATCTTGTGTCAGTGGAATGGAGGTTTGTCGATGTTGAAGAGATAGTCAAATATCTGGCTAAGACAATGGATGGCTTGGTTGATTTCTATTTGAAAGTTGATGACTGGTAATGAAGATCACAGGAAGTCACAAAGATGAAGATGTCAAAACAGTTCTTTGAAATAGAGTAGAAACCATTCATGGACTAAGAGGACATGAGGGAGATGCAACAACCATGGTGGAAGATAACCAAGGAAGGGATCAATTCCTCCTCTAGTGAACTTGGACATGGTGAATGGTCGTATGACCATGAACTAGAATAACTCATAGAGGAGTGTGAAGAAAAGATCAGTTCAAGTGTGTCATTGCTTATGTATATAACATAGAAGTATGGTGACACTTCGTCGATCACATTGAGACAGATTGGAGATGAAGGATATGTCCCAACTAGCCATCCCCCTTCACCTTCAAACTAGACTATGGCACATTGGCTCATTGTCTTGGCGAGAGGTGGTGAGGCCAATGGGGTTCCTTAAGGAGGTGCCTTGGTGGAAACTATTGATAATCCAATAGGTGACTTGAAATAATTGAGGAAACGAAGAGTTGTGGATGAAATGAGTTTGCAGTCAGAAACATTTGTTTGAATGTGAAGATGTGATTTCTGGAGATAGAGGCATGATTATTGGAATAACTACCCAATCAACCAAAGTCACAAGGGGATCTGATGCACAGGAGCATGGGCAGATAGAGGAAAGTATGGAATCAGTAGTAATTCAAAGAGACATGACACTTCATAGGCTCATGTAACTTCCTAAGAGGATTTTAACTTGACGATAGCAGTTTAGGAAGAAGCATTCGTTGGGTGATCACGAGATCAAAAAATGGGTGAGAGACACCATGGAAATCAACGAATATTTTTCGGGACAAAAAAAACTTGAAGTGCAGGAGGATGTAAGGTATCCCATGACACCCACCAAGTATCATAACTCCTTGGGAATATTCAACGATGGAATAAATAAAGAGCACAAGGAGGAAGTGATCATTTGGGAAAATGAAGACATTTGGGTGTGAAAAGGATCACCATTGGTGCACGATGGTGATGTGTAGCACCAACTGGGGACACACCTTACTTTCCTTAGAATTATTGACAAAGACTTAGGTTGCATTTGGGAAAGGGTGGGGAAAATTTTGAGCATGCCCAAGGAGTGAATCCTTCTACCCTCGGTAACATGGACACAACAGAGAGGTTGGATGACCCCATCAAAAAACCCACAAGGAGTCAAAATCATTATCATGACATAACACAAAAGGCAAGGGGAACGCACCCAAGGATGGGGTGTAATGGTCCCAGAGATGAACGATTGATGGGCGTGCAGGCTTGAATGGTTACACTGGGTCCACCATCCGGTGTGACAAGTTGATTGAATGTGGGATTGTGAAGGGATGTGACATGCCCAAGAGACATGAAGTTTCACACAAGTGACTCTTGGAGTCCATATAAAAAGCAAAGGAACACCACCAAAGGAAGGAATAGGGAATTTTTGGCAAGAGATTTGGAGAACAAGTATGAGGCAACGAACGAAGATAGATTTTTCAAGATGGAAAACAAGTAGCCAAGAGTTTGATGCTTTGGGAGGTTTTGGGGATGTCTAATAATGCAGGTCTATGAAGGCATGTGTAAGGCATAATCAAAATCTATGTTATCTTGGTGAAAGTCTGTGGTAACAAAGGGATAACAAGTCTACAGTTGTGGGCACATATGAAGTGCGTCGTAGGTGGTTTCAGAGACAATTGTGATAGATATTCTTGGTGGGACAAATCACTTTATTGAATGTCTTGGTGAAGTGAAGTGAGTCGTTTGACTCTGTCATGTTGTAAACCAATATGGTAGTGTTCTTCTTGTAATGGTTTTAGAATTAAAAAGACTTATCCAAGTGTTATGCATGGTTTGTGTCGCCCACACTATTTTTGTGTTTTTATTCATTTGGTCCGCATTTGTTCTCTTAGATTATCATGTTCATGGATGTATTCTTAAATACTAAGTGTCAAATTGTGTTAGCAATTGTCCAAGTAAGCAAGAGTTGCACTAGAGTAGGAGTGTGACTCGCTAATATCCTAGAACAGAGTATGGGTGTGCTCTAGGTGAGGAGGGGTAGGCAGAACAAAGTATTCTTGGTGTTCCAATAAACCAAGTGAGAACTATCACAGTGTCGCCTGCCCTCAGGAGGTTAACGATCGCAATATCTGATCAAGCATCATGTTGGATCATACAAGGTATCATATTGATCATAAAATAAAAGTTGGTAAATTTAATACCATAATAAATGAAAATTAAATTAAAATATATGAATTCTCTCTCACACATATATAATTTTGAAATTAAAATAAGTTTATCTAAATTATTTAAATAATTTTGAATTAAAAATAAATTTATCTAAATTATTTTTGAATTTTAAATTTTAAAATTGTTTATTAACATAAAAAATGTCAAATAAATAAAAACATTTTAATATACAAAATTAAAATTAAAATATCAAAATTATAAATTATAATAAATCTTAAATTAAAATAAATTTGTGTTATCTTAAAAAATGAGAAAATGAAAATTAACAAACAACAATACTTTCCAATGAATTGATGATGATTAACATCCATTAAGCTCAAATTGGTCTATCATACCTTAATAAGTTAAGGGATTACTTGCAATTATTTATAATTTTGTTTTTGTACTCGAAAAGCTTTAGGAAAAGCTTTCAAAGATCACCATAGTTTTATTGGGTTCAAAGGTTAGGAAGGTTGGTAGGGTGAAAAATGTTTTTAAATTGAGATCTAATATGGGTATAGGTTTGACAATCTAACAGAAAGTGATTTTCATATTTAACCTCCTTAGTGTCACAAATGTGACACAATCTTTCATCCTATGGTGTTTTAGGAAGGAACAACGTCTTGTTTCACTATGGAACTCATGAGAATTTGTGCTTAGCTTAGCAATGCTTATTTTTTTATTTACACTTGTCAAAAGAGAGATAATTTTGATCTTATAGATTAGGGATCATTACCTCCTTATAATACCTTAATTTTCTTTTTTCCTCTAACTCTTTATCACACCACATTTTCTCCTTAAATTTTTTTTTAGTAATATTTTTAATAGTATCATTGTTCTCCAAAATAGTCTCTTCCATGATTCCCCAATGTCTTAGTCAAGACTAGGAAAATTTATGCCATCCCGCTTGAGTCAAAGGTGGTTATGGATGGAGTTTGAAGCAATTTTAGGAAGCCTATTTCCTTCCATGTTGTTTGATTTGTCCCTATACATTAGGTATCTAGTCATATACGTGCTCAAAATGGGGGACAGGCTTGCCTCTAATAGGAGGATAGGGTAGGTCGTATTTCCTTTAATTTTGAAATTATAGATTATAAAATTCTTTTGGATTTGCTCTATCTTTCTCTAGTATTCTTGAGAGACATTGCATCCCCCAAATTCACATCCATATAGAATATGAAGAGTAACAAGAGTCCCAAAGAGGAGTTTCTTTTATCCCATATCCAAACATCAGCTGATTTACAATTTTTTTCAATCCTATAATAAGATCTTCATCCTCCAATTATCCTTTTATCAAATTCTAAATAATTACAAGTAATCCCTTAGCTTATTAATGTCTGATAGACCAATTTGGTCTCAATGGACGTTAATCATAACTGATATTGTTGGATTTAATGATCATGACCTTATTCTTGTCAGTATTAATAGTCATACCCATATTAGAGAAAACATCCTTGAGGATTCTTAGTTTCTTTCGAAGATCATGGGGACTCCCCACCATAAGAATGATATCATCATCATAAAGAAGAATATTGATGACTATACCAATGAGAGTAGGGCCGAAACAACCTGCTTCTTCCAGACAATCTTCTAACTTGTCAATGTATATTCAAAAATGGGTAGGGGACAAGGGGCAACCTTGTTGTACTCCAATATTGCAGTTAATTTCTTTTGACTAGAGTTGACTATTCTTAAACTTGGAAATAAATTTCTCATACAATCTTATTGCAACAACGCTCAACTCAAAAGACACTTTTATCTCTTCCAACCTATCCCAACAGTTTTTCATGGGAACCGTGTCAAAAGTTTTTCTAAAGTCAACAAAACAACAAAAACAATTGGTTTTAATATTGCAGAACTCCTCCACAATGATCCTAAATATAAAAATATGGTCCACAGTTGAACGATACCTCCTAAACCTAGCTTGGCCTTTAATTCTTTTACCACAACTTTCTAACCATAAGCTAATCTTCTTTTCCAAATTAATTCCATATTTCTATCCCATTTTTAAAAATAGAAACAATAATACTTTACTTCCAATATATTAAAATATTTTATAAAATAAAATAAAATAATTAAACAAAAATATTATCCAAATTTTTTTCTTAAATAATTAGTGTACCCTAAAAGTTATGTATTAAAATTCTGATGCTACTCTCAAATAAATTAAATTATATATATATATATATATATATATATATATATATATATATATATATACAAACTATGCTCTCAAATAAATTATATTATAAATATATGAAGAAAAATAATAAGTTAAACAAACAAACAATTGTGCTCTCCAAAATATATAATAAATATATATTAAATTTTTTATTAAACACTTATCTAATACTCTAAAACATAGGGTAGTACTTCATAATATATTTATTATAATGGCTAAATTTTAAAACAAATAAATAAAATATTCATAGATATTATTTATTTCTCTCATATATATAATTGATTCTATTTGGTTGTAAAATTATTTTATTTATTTTTTTAACTTTTAAAAATTAATTTTTTCTTTATATAGTCATAATATATTTTATTATACTAATTCAATTTTAAAACAAATATCTAAAATATTCATAGATATTATTTCTTTGTCTCATTCATATATATAATCAATTCTATTAGTTGTAGAAGTATTTATTATTTTTTAAAATAAAATAAATAAATAATATATTTTATAATAAATTTAAAATAAATTATTATAACGTAAATAACTAGAAATACAATGATACTTTTAAATGTTTGGACTTCCCTAAACCCTGTACTATAAGTCTTATTGTTCCTATTTTTAAAAATGGAGATAGAAACATTCTCTCTCATTATAGAACCATTATTATTATCCTAATTTTAGTCAAGCTATATGGAAGGAGATATCATTCAACTTTGGACCTTTTTTTTACCTTTAGGATCATCGCAAAGGAGTTTCGCAATACCAAAATCAATCTCTTATGTTGTTTTGTTGAATTTAGAAAATATTTTGGTACAGTTCCCAGGAAAAACCTTTGGGATAGGTTGGAAGAGATAAAAGTTCATTTCGAGTTGAGGGTTGTTGCAATAATTTTGTATGAAACGGTTATTTCCAATTTTAAGAACACAGAGGGTTGGTCAAAAGAAATTAACTGCAATATTGGAGTCAAGCAAGTTTGTCCCTTATCGCCCACCCTTTTTGGCATTTACATTAAGAAGATAGAATATTGTCTAGAAGAAGAAGGTTGTGTCTGCCCTACTCTCACTGGTGTAGTAATCAATATTCTTCTTTATGCTTATGATATCGTTCTTATGTCGAGGAGTCCCCACGATCTTGTAAATCGACTAAGAATCTTCAAGTATTTTTGCTTCAATATGGGTATCATTGTTAATACTAACAAGACTAATTTCATGATCATTAAATCCAATAAGACCACTTATGATACCTTTGTATATGAAAAAAAAAAACTTGGAGGAAGTGACTTCATACAAATATCTTGGGATCAATATTCACCAGAAGCTCAACTGGAATTATAGCATTGAGAAAAGGATAATTGGAGGATGGAAAGCTTAATATGTTCTTGAAAACAATTGTAAATCACATGATCTTTGGATATGGGATAAGAAGAAATTCCTCTTTGAGAATCTAGTTACATATGTTATTCTATATGGATGCAAAGTCTAGGGATGCAGTTTCTCTCAAGAATCTTGGAGAAAGATAGAGAAAATCCAAAAGAATCTTATAACCT
>JASDQU010014365.1:236486-248006 GCA_032191745.1 Picea mariana
TAAGTTATAATCTCAAATTTAAAGGCAATACACCCTATGTTATCCTCCTCATAGAAGTGATCATTTTCCCCATTGAGAGCATGGCTATGAGTAGGTATGTAATGTATAATAATAAGTTAAATAAAATGGAATAAAAAAGGTTTCCCAAAATTTCTTCAAATTGTAGCCAAAACCAGCTTCGGCTCATGCTGGGATGGCATAAGGATACTCAATATTGTATAAAACATTGGGGAATAAAGGAAGATATCATACTATAAAATAAGGATAATATTAAAAATATTATTACATCTTTTTTTAAGGAGAAATTGTGGTGTGATAATGAGTTAGAAGAAAAAATAAAATTAAGATATTATGAGGTGATCAAACATAATCTAGAAGATCAAAAGTGTCTCTCTATTTTGACTAGTCTATAAAGAAGAAAATCAACATTGCTAAAATAAGAAAAAATTCTCAGTCCTCCTCATTGTCGCTTTCTGCAGTTCCACCCAATTCGTCGGTGAGCGTACCAGTACAACAAGGGAACCCATCGAGTCGACCTCACCGAGGAGTGCCACCAAATATCCTAGGATGACAACCAGGGCCTCATTCCTTCTCAGATTTAGTAACAGACTCAGAATTACAGGACAACCTTGCTATCCTGCAAGGTCTGGTCTTTGAGTTGCAAGAAGGCTTGGATGACCTACAGTTTCGATTGGAAATCATGGACGAAAAGGCCCCAATGCTTCTGCAAATTCTCTCCACTCTGCAGGGGTCCTTCCACTCAGCACCGGGAGCAAGCAAAGCCGCAGGGGGAGGAAACAGAGACGACTCAGGGGATGGAGGAGCAGACACTACAGGGGTTGGTGACGAAGACAATTCGAGCATTTCCATGCACGTTCCCATGGAAGAGGGAGGGACACTTGTTGAAGAGGAAGGCCTTGGAGGCGATGTCGACATAGAAACAGCCATGCACGAGGCCATGGAGGAGGGGGGTACATGGGCAGAAGTAAAATGGGTGGGAGGCGATGTCTACACGGGCATTGCCATGCACAAGCACATGGATATGGGAGGGACAATCGTCGAAGAGGAAGCTATGGACCCAATGGCCTTTACCACCTCCCAGTTCGCATGGCCTCTCTACAAGCCAACCACATGAATGACACAAGTGTCTGACTTTCTTTGGCCTCATGGAGCCCATGACCATATTTGATATGTTGTTTTATGGAGACTATAGTTTTTATGTTTAAGTTTTATCATTCTCAGATTGGTAGCTTAAGACATTTATCTTTACTATGACCGGTTGCTGAACTCGTTTCCCTTCGAGGCAGTTTAGTTATTACATTATGGAACTCTCAATAATATTATAACTCTGTTTTTTTAAGGATTTTTATACAACTCTTACTTACAAAAAAAAAACATGTGTTCTTATCTATTAGACTCACTCAGATTGTATACAAAAATCTAATTTTTTATTTTGATCTATAAATTTTATTTATTTTATATATTTTATATTTAATTTTTAAATAAAATTTTACATATTTATATATTTATAAATTAGTGAAGATGAAATATATATTAATATGTATATTGAATTTAATTTTTAGTTTTTTAATTATATTTTTATATTTAGATTGTCATAAAAAAATTTAAAAAGTCTAATATGACGAAAAATAAATGTTAACATATATTTTTTTCGATTTTATATATTTTATATTTAAATATAATCATGTTTCTTGAGTTTTTTTTAGATAAATTTTGTTAAAAAAAAAACCTAAAAACAAATTATACAAAATTTATCTCCAAAACATTTAAGCAACATTTAATTAATTGTGAAAATTTACACAATCAAATGAATATAATTAATTGCAAATATTTTATATATCTTATACTTTATTTAAGTTCAAATATTTATGAGGTTTTATATATGTATAAATTAATAAAAATAAAATTTCTATTAAAAAGATATACTGATTTTAATTTTAATTTTTTAATCTTAGTTTTCTTATTATAATTTAAATATAAATTTTATCTATTTTATATATCTTACATATATATGATAAATTAACAATATCTTTAAAAAATAAAAATATATTAATAGTCCTTATCCTTTTGATTGTAGGGACAATAGTAACCATAAACATATTATTAATTCCTACCCTTTGAGTTGTAGGGATTATAGTAACAGATTAGGCATTTTTCTATTATTTTAACACATAAATCAATGACCTTTGATTTCTTTTAGTCAAAGTTTTTGCAATTTTATACAATTTCCTTGCTTGCAAATCATTTTTTTAGTGTAAGTTTTAAATATGAGGTATTAATTGGCGTCTTCCCAAGGCACAACCCCAAATTGTAACCCAATATATTAGTTTAAAGTGCATAAATTTAACATAATTTTTTCCAAGTCAAGTAATGCTAGAAATAAGTTTAACATTACTTTATAACAATAAATGTTAGGAAATGCTTGCTTCTTTAGTGCATGGTCCATGTCCCACTTTCTCATGAGTGGCCAACTACACAGCCTTGCTCATGAGTTGCCACCTCTACACCCCTTGTAAAATTTTGGTTGCCTCCTAATGTATTATTGTCTCTCATTTAGAATTGATGGTTGTTCATTCCATTTCTGCACTTTACTCGGTCACTCCATTTCTGCACGTTGCTTCTCTTTCTCCCCATTCCTTCCATTTTCAATGTCTTCGGTCTTTCCATTTGAATCTAAAATTTTTGATATATCCATCGCTGCATCACTATTTCCATTGTTCACTCTATCATTATTTCCATTGTTTTTTCTGTCCTCATCAATGTTTTCATCATAGTTTCTATTTGCAGGTTGAGAAAGGAGAGCAGATGAAATCCCAAAAGATCGTCTATCAATCTTGGTTTCTTGAAACATCGACAATCACCTGCAAGATAGATGGTGAGTCAAATCAAATTTACAACGTTATAATTTATTTTCCTTTAATTTTATTGCAAATTTCTCCACTATGAAAAAAAAATTCCTATTTATGAGTCAATAAAGAATCTCATAAAGGAATTCCTTTTGTGTAGGAAGTATTCTCACCACTAAGAATGTGTAGTTAAATTAATTTGGTAGTGCATCATATGGATCATATGTGAAAAGAAGGAAAGCTTACCTCACTCTAGACAAGAGAGTGGTATTTTTGTATTAGTCCAATGCTTCATCCTTGAGCTTCTTATTCCCTTTCGAACCTTCAAGAAGACTCCTGAAATACTACAAAATGCCTTATGCTGAGAATTTGGTTGACTCAACCCTTTTTATCTCTTCTAAACCTTTCTAGTTCGAGTCTCTTTCACTAATGGGTTATCTCTTCTATATATATTGGTTCATCCAAGGATAAACAATCTATCCACTGTGGTCTATGGTTTGTCCTCAGCTCAAATATTTTACCCATCAGATAGTGTCGCCACATGTTAAAGTCATGCACTATGGATGCCAATTCTAAGTCATGGGTAGCATAAATCCTTTCATGATATTTTAATTTTCTTGATTCATAGAACAACACATGTCCATTTTGACATAGGACTCCATCGAGCCCTTCCTTGCATGCATTTGAGCACAAAACAAAGTCTTCATATGAATCAACAATTCTCAAAATTGGTGCACTTGTTAACAAATGTTTCAAGTGTTGAAAACTCCTTCCACAATCTGGAGTCCATTCAAATCACGTACCTTTCTTTTGCAATTATGTAATTGGATGCATAATTTTTGAGAATCCTTCAATAAACCTTCTATAATAATCTGCAAGTCCCATAAAGGACCTCAATTCTATGACATTTCTTGGTGTCAGCCACTCATTAATGGATTTTATCTTTTTCGGATCGACAACTATTCCTTCCTTGGAAATAATATGACCCAAACAATGAATTTATTGCTAATAAAATGAGTATCTTCTCAACTTTGCATAAAGTTGATGCTCCCTCAATACTTGCAGTAGCATCCTCAAGTGTTGCTTTTTCTCTTCTTCATACTTTGTGTAAATAAGTATGTCATCCAAAAATACAATGACAAACTTATCTAAGTTACTTCTAAAATCTACTTTCATAAAACACATGAAGGAAGTCCAGTGCATTTGACAACACAAATGGCACCACTGTGAACTCATAATGTTTGTACCTCATTATGAAGGTATTTTTTCTTATGTATTCTTCTTTAATTCTCACTTGGTGATATCCATATCTGAGATCAATGTTTGAAAATATATACATGCCTCTTAGATGATGATAGAGGTCACTTATTCTTGGAAAAGGATACTTGTTCTTTACTGTTACTTTGTTCAACTTCCTGAAGTTGATACAATGTCTCAGTGTACCATATTTCTTCTTTACAAAAAATACTGGGGTACCCCAAGGAAACACACTTGGGTGTATTACCCCTTTTTCAGAAGCTCTTCCAATTACATATACAACTCCTTCAACTCTGGTGTGCCTCATCCTATAACGAGTCTTGGATATAAGTGTTTCTCTCGTCATCAAATTTATAGAGAAATCAATATCTCTTTATGGTGGAAACCTCGGTACATCTTTAAATACATCCTCAAACTCTTTCATTATTGTACAGTCTTCAATATTTGGCACTTTATCCTTAGGTTCCTCTTCCGTGTGCGTTGCAAATACTTGACATCCTTTCTTGAATATTTTATTCAACTGCAAGGCTGAAACTTCTCTTATGGTTACAACTCTTGGAATTCCTTGAACTATCCTTAATTTCCCTTCCTTGTCTAAGCAATTAAATGCCTTATTGTAGCAGTCTAGAATGGCATGATGTTGATCCAACCAATCCACACCAATGAGGAAAACATATGATCCCAAAGGTATGATATTCAAAGATTCATCATTTGTGCACATTCCATTCATTTCCATTGGAGATGCCTTCACCATATCATTAATTTTCCTTTTTTCTCATGTAGCTAACTACACCAACCAAGGTTTTCCAAGCTTACTTCTAAAAAAATGGAATCTTTTCACCATGTTAGGATCTAGATAACTACGACTAACTCCTGAATCAATCAGAATAGCAATGGGTTGGTCATTAATCTTACCTTCCACTTCAATCATGTTTGATGGAAACTCAACTTGCTTGTTATCTAGGGATGCGTAAATCCTAGGTATATTTATGACCATGTCTTCAACTGCCACATCTTGTTGTACATTATGTGCAGTCCTGACTTTATCACCTCTTTAAGGTAAATCTCTGTGCAAATGATATTCTCCGCAACTCCAACATTGAAGAGATTTTTTCCATGGATTTTTCCCCACTATCTCCATCATTCTGGTTTCTTTGAGAGTTGGTTATTCTTGTGCAGTATTTAATAAAAATAGTGGCTTATCCCCCTTCTTCCTTTGTTCCACCTTACTTTTAATCTTGTCTTCCCAATCCTTTTAGAGTGACCTTCCCCTTTACTAATCATAAAGACACTTGGCACGCTTTATTGTTTTCTCTAATGTATTAGGGTCATCATATTGTATCTTGTCAGCGATAAATCAAGGAAGCCCACCCAAGTACCTCTAAATTTTAACTTGCTCATCCTTGATGAATGTGATATATTTTAGCAGCTCTACAAATTTTCTTTCATACTCATCTATCATCATACTCCCAAACTTGAGTTCAAATAACTCCTTCATTTTCTTGTCATAGTACCTCTTGGTTAAGTATTTCTTTTGAAAAATTTCTTGAACTCCCTCCAAGTAACCTTCTTCTCATCAATGTGTTGCACTTGTATGAACTGATCCCACCACATCGATGCTTTTCCTTTTAGTTTATAGATGCAAATTCTCCCTTCTACCTATGTAGAATTATTATGCATATAAAAGTATTTCCTCATACCCAACAACTAGGTCTCCACATATTCATCCTTCTTGTCCTCACTGTCAAAGGTAGGAGGATCGATCTTATTCATTTCTCCCTCTATCTCATCCACCTGAGTCCTCGTCTTATTTTTTATGATAGGAGATGTACTTGAGATATTGTTTACTTTCGTAAATGAACACTTTGGCGAGTGGTAATCATTCCTATCACCACTTATTTCTTATCTTCTTTTCTCATCCTAAGACCTGCAACTTCTTGACCTACTTGAATCTGTCTCCTTATCCATTTTATTTTCTATTATGTCTAAGATTTGCATCAATTTAACATTCAAGTCATCTTCCTTCTCCTTGGATCTCTTAAGCCTTTCATTATTATATTTATAGATTTGGACATTTTTTTTAATTCCCTTAATGGTTTCTACCAAGTTAATGCACTCTTCCTTGGATTATGTACCATCAACATCCAAACTGACATATAGATCCCCGAATTCGTCATCATGGCTAAAATATATAAGTGTTTCTTCCATGCTTCTTCACTTTCTATGTTGATTATGTCCTTCTCTAATCAATGATAATTCTACAAAATGTGCAGGAAACAAGATTTGTTAGACGAATTCATGAAACAACTTCATGAAAAATTTGCACCATTTTGTCAGAATCCTTCCTTTTGAATCCCATGTGTGCACTATTATTAAACACATGCCAATGTGCAATTTCTATTTCAACATATACACCATGTATCAGTATCACGTACGCACTATATTTTTTCTAAATGCAATCCCAACATTTAGTGTGCACACCCGTGCACTATTATTTGTTGTGCAATTCCAATGGTACATCTCATAATGTCTAAAATTTAGCACACACACTTGTGCATTCTTAATTTAGGTGCACCATGGTTGTGCTATAATTCCAAGCTCATCCACTTACCAATTTGAATTTTTCCTTAAATAGAAACTTGGCCCATGCAGGTTCAGTGTTAAAACCATAGATTTGTTGCTTCTTGTTGGCCTTTGGCCCATACAAGTCTAGTGTTGAACATGTAGATTTGTTTCTTCTTGTATGCCTCTGGCCCATACAAGTCTAGTTTTGAACTTGGATTTGATACCACAATGTAATGTCCCCAGCCACCCAGGCTGGGCCACGTCACACAATCTCAATTTTTGTCGCTCAGAAATGAATCTATAACATCCTCGTTACTAAAATACTTCTGATACCAATCTGTAACATGTTCCAACTTACTATTGTGCAATGCTAATACAAAATACATTGTGTGTATTCTACTATAAACACTAGTCTATTCAATATCACTTAAAGTAACGCACTCAACCCCAAGTTGATTCACACCACACAACTTATAAAAGTGGAATTAATGAAAATAAATGCACACAAGCATACTAAACACACATCACTATTGTGTGCACAACCATTCTGGCATCACACACTAAAATTGTCCTAATTGTGTGTGTAGACTGCTTCCCTTCAAAATTGTTCTACTTGTGCATGTAGACTGATTCCCTTTGCACTCAAGTGACTCTAAACTCTAATGCACACGAAGTATTCTCTACGCACTCGGATATTCAAAAGTCATATTGAAGACTCATAACCCAGATCATAAGATTCACTTAATAGGAAAACTAACAATAATTTTCTTCCTCATGCACAACTACAAATACTAACTATCAACGTCACACATACATGTGAAATTAGCATATTACACAATAATAGTCGTTACTTATATGAAACACCATACAATAATTAAACCCATAAGTAGTTTTATCCACTTGGTGACCCATTCCCATCCTTCGGGAACTTAGGATAAATAAATATCCACAAACTTACACATTTTCATAAATATTAATAAAATATTCCCTAGGACTTAGGCCCCACCCCTTTTTCCCTTTTCCTATAGAGTTCACCCCATCTTCTCATATGATTTGTTTGTGCACATCAATGTGATATTATTAATGAGTGTGATTACATTTACATGGATAGATGCACTAGCCTATTTGTGTACTAGCTCACCAGCCTCATAATCACACAATATCTTCAGCCTCAATACATATACAACCATATATATATACATATATATGACTTAGCTCGATGCACACTCCCAAGTTATTCCCGTGCACTTACTCAAGTGTGCACAACATTGTGAAATGTGTGCACCCTTTCTTTAATGTAAAACCACACACACTTACCCAGGTGCGCACAACACTATGAAATGTGTCCACCCTATATTTGATAACAATTATCCATGCACTACTCAGGTGCATGCAACACCAAAAATTAGTTCCAATGGCTCATCATCCTATATGTACACTTACACTTACAATTGGTACAAATCTCTCGGCAACCTATATATACAGTTACAAAGTGTTTGGACCAGGGACATTACAATGGTAAAAATTTCCTTGGCTCTCATAAGCCTTTCATTATTATATTTATAGATTTGGACTTTTTTTTTAAGTCCCTTAATGGTTCTACCAAGTTAATGCACTCTTCCTTGGATTATGTACCATCAACACCCAAACTGACATAAAGATCCCCGAATTCGTCATCATGGCTAAAATATATAGGTGTTTCTTCCATGCTTCTTGACTTTCTATGTTGATTATGTCCTTCTCTAATCAATGATAACTCTACAAAATGTGCAGGAAACAAGATTTGTTAGACGAAATCATGAAACAACTTCATGAAAATTTTGCACAATTTTGTCAGAATCCTTCCTTATGAACCCCATGTGCGCACTATTATTCAACACATGCCAATGTGCAATATCTATTTCAACATATACACCATGTATCAATATCGCACGCAGCATATTTTTTCTCTATGCAATCCCAACCTTTAGTGCGCACACCCGTGCACTATTATTTGTTGTGCAATTCTAAAGCTACATCTCGTAATGTCTAAAATTTAGCACACACACTTGTGCATTCTTAATTTAGGTGCACCATGGTTGCGCTATAATTCCAAACTCATCCACTTACCAGTTTGAATTTTTCCTTAAATAGAAACTTGGCCCATGCAGGTTCAGTGTTAAAACCATAGCTTTGTTGCTTCTTGTTTGCCTCTGGCCCATACAAGTCTATTGTTGAACATGTAGATTTGTTTCTTCATGTTGGCCTCTAGCCCATACAAGTCTAGTGTTGAACTTGGATTTGATACCACAATGTAATGTCCCCAGCCACCCCAGCTGGGCCACGTCACACAATCTCAACTTTTGTCGCTCATAAATGAATCTATAACATCCTCGTTACCAAAATTCTTTTGATACCAATCTGTAACATGTTCCATCTAACTATTTTGAAATGCTAATACAAGATACATTGTGCATATTCTACTATAAACTCTAGTCTATTCAGTATCACTTGAAGTAACTCACTCAACCCCATGCTGATTCACACCACAGAACTTATAAAAGTGGAATTAATGCAAATAAATGCACACAAGCATACTAAACACACATCACTATTGTGCGCACAACCATTCTGGCATCACACACCAAAATTCTCCTACTTGTGTGTGTACACTCCTTCCCTTCAAAATTGTCCTACTTGTGCATGTAGATTGATTCCCTTTGCACTCAAGTAACTCCAAACTCTAATGTGCACGAAGTATTCTATATGCACTCAGATATTCAAAAATCATATTGAAGACTCATAACCCAGATCATAAGATTCACTTAATAGGAAAACTAACGATAATTTTCTTACTCATGCACAACTACAAATACTGACTATCAGCATCACACATACATGTGCAAGTATCATATTACATAATAATAGTAGTTACTTATATGAAGCAACATACAATAATTAAACCCATAAGTAGTTTTATCCACTTGGTGACCCATTCCTATCCCTCGGGAACTTAGGATAAATAAATATCCACAAACTTACACTTTTTCGTAAATATTAATAAAATATTCCCTAGGACTTAGGTACCACCCATTTTTCTCTTTTCCTGTGGAGTTCACCCCCCCCCCATCTCTTCTCATATGATTAGTTTGTGTGCATCAATGTGATATTATTAATGAGTGTGATTACATTTACATGGATAGATGCACTGGCCTATTTGTGTCCTAGCTCACCAGCCTCATAATCACACAATATTTTCAACCTCAATACATATACAACCATATATATATACATATATATGACTTACCTCAGTGCGCACTCCCAAGTTATTTCCGTGCACTTACTCAAGTGTGCACAAGACTGTGAAATATGTGCATCCTTGCTTCAATGTGAAACCACACACACTTACCCAGGTGTGCACAACACTATGAAATGTGTCCACCTTATATTTGATAACAATTCTCCATACACTACTCAGGTGCACGCAACACCAAAAATTAGTTCCAATGGCTCACCATCCTACATGTACATTTACGCTTACAATTGGTACAAATGGCTCGACAACCTCTATGTACAATTACAAAGGGTTTTGATTGGGGACATTACAATGGTAAAAAATTCCTTGGCTCCCATAAGCCTTTTATTATTATATTTATAGATTTGGAAATTTTTTTTAAGTCCCTTAATGGTTTCTACCAAGTTAATGCACTCTTCCTTGGGTTATGTACCATCAACACCCAAACTGACATACAGATCCCCGAATTCGTCATCATGGCTAAAATATATAAGTGTTTCTTCCATGCTTCTTGACTTTCTATGTTGATTATGTCCTTCTCTAATCAGTGATAATTCTACAAAATGTGCAGGAAACAAGATTTGTTAGATGAATTCATGAAACAACTTCATGAAAATTTTTCACCATTTTGTCAGAATCCTTCCTTTTGAATCTCATGTGCGCACTATTATTCAACACATGCCAATGTGCAATCTCTATTTCAACATATACACCATGTATCAGTATCACGCACGCACCATTTTTTTTCTCTATGCAATCCCAACCTTTAGTGCGCACACTCGTGCACTATTATTTGTTGTGCAATTCCAACACTACATCTCATAATGTCTAAAATTTAGCACACACACTTGTACATTCTTAATTTAGGTGCACCATGGTTGCGCTATAATTCCAAACTCATCCACTTACCAGTTTGAATTTTTCCTTAAATAGAAACTTGGCCCATGCAGGTTCAATGTTAAAACCATAGCTTTGTTGCTTCTCGTTGGCCTCTAGCCCATACAGGTCCAGTGTTGAACATGTAGATTTGTTTCTTCTTGTTGGCCTTTGGCCCATACAAGTCTAGTATTCAACTTGGATTTGATACCACAATGTAATGTCACTAGCCACCCAGGCTGGGCCATGTCACACAATCTCAACTTTTGTTGCTCATAAATGAATCTATAACATCCTCGTTACCCAAATATTTTTGATACCAATCTATAACATGTTCCAACTTACTATTGTGCAATACTAATACAAAATACATTGTGCATATTCTACTATAAACACTAGTCTATTCAGTATCACTTGAAGCAACGAACTCAACCCCAAGTTGATTCACAACACACAACTTATAAAAGTGGAATTAATGAAAATAAATGCACACAAGCATACTAAATACACATCACTATTGTGCGCACAACCATTATGGCATCACACACCAAAATTGTCCTACTTGTGTGTGTAGACTACTTCCCTTCAAAATTGTCCTACTTGTGCATGTAGACTGATTCCCTTTGCACTCAAGTAACTCCAAACTCTAATGCACACGAAGTATTCTATATGCACTTGGAT
>JASDQU010014365.1:254204-266626 GCA_032191745.1 Picea mariana
CACTCAACCCCAAGTTGATTCACACCACACAACTTATAAAAGTGGAATTAATGAAAATAAATGCACACAAGCATACTAAACACACATCACTATTGTGTGCACAACCATTCTGGCATCACACACTAAAATTGTCCTAATTGTGTGTGTAGACTGCTTCCCTTCAAAATTGTTCTACTTGTGCATGTAGACTGATTCCCTTTGCACTCAAGTGACTCTAAACTCTAATGCACACGAAGTATTCTCTACGCACTCGGATATTCAAAAGTCATATTGAAGACTCATAACCCAGATCATAAGATTCACTTAATAGGAAAACTAACAATAATTTTCTTCCTCATGCACAACTACAAATACTAACTATCAACGTCACACATACATGTGAAATTAGCATATTACACAATAATAGTCGTTACTTATATGAAACACCATACAATAATTAAACCCATAAGTAGTTTTATCCACTTGGTGACCCATTCCCATCCTTCGGGAACTTAGGATAAATAAATATCCACAAACTTACACATTTTCATAAATATTAATAAAATATTCCCTAGGACTTAGGCCCCACCCCTTTTTCCCTTTTCCTATAGAGTTCACCCCATCTTCTCATATGATTTGTTTGTGCACATCAATGTGATATTATTAATGAGTGTGATTACATTTACATGGATAGATGCACTAGCCTATTTGTGTACTAGCTCACCAGCCTCATAATCACACAATATCTTCAGCCTCAATACATATACAACCATATATATATACATATATATGACTTAGCTCGATGCACACTCCCAAGTTATTCCCGTGCACTTACTCAAGTGTGCACAACATTGTGAAATGTGTGCACCCTTTCTTTAATGTAAAACCACACACACTTACCCAGGTGCGCACAACACTATGAAATGTGTCCACCCTATATTTGATAACAATTATCCATGCACTACTCAGGTGCATGCAACACCAAAAATTAGTTCCAATGGCTCATCATCCTATATGTACACTTACACTTACAATTGGTACAAATCTCTCGGCAACCTATATATACAGTTACAAAGTGTTTGGACCAGGGACATTACAATGGTAAAAATTTCCTTGGCTCTCATAAGCCTTTCATTATTATATTTATAGATTTGGACTTTTTTTTTAAGTCCCTTAATGGTTCTACCAAGTTAATGCACTCTTCCTTGGATTATGTACCATCAACACCCAAACTGACATAAAGATCCCCGAATTCGTCATCATGGCTAAAATATATAGGTGTTTCTTCCATGCTTCTTGACTTTCTATGTTGATTATGTCCTTCTCTAATCAATGATAACTCTACAAAATGTGCAGGAAACAAGATTTGTTAGACGAAATCATGAAACAACTTCATGAAAATTTTGCACAATTTTGTCAGAATCCTTCCTTATGAACCCCATGTGCGCACTATTATTCAACACATGCCAATGTGCAATATCTATTTCAACATATACACCATGTATCAATATCGCACGCAGCATATTTTTTCTCTATGCAATCCCAACCTTTAGTGCGCACACCCGTGCACTATTATTTGTTGTGCAATTCTAAAGCTACATCTCGTAATGTCTAAAATTTAGCACACACACTTGTGCATTCTTAATTTAGGTGCACCATGGTTGCGCTATAATTCCAAACTCATCCACTTACCAGTTTGAATTTTTCCTTAAATAGAAACTTGGCCCATGCAGGTTCAGTGTTAAAACCATAGCTTTGTTGCTTCTTGTTTGCCTCTGGCCCATACAAGTCTATTGTTGAACATGTAGATTTGTTTCTTCATGTTGGCCTCTAGCCCATACAAGTCTAGTGTTGAACTTGGATTTGATACCACAATGTAATGTCCCCAGCCACCCCAGCTGGGCCACGTCACACAATCTCAACTTTTGTCGCTCATAAATGAATCTATAACATCCTCGTTACCAAAATTCTTTTGATACCAATCTGTAACATGTTCCATCTAACTATTTTGAAATGCTAATACAAGATACATTGTGCATATTCTACTATAAACTCTAGTCTATTCAGTATCACTTGAAGTAACTCACTCAACCCCATGCTGATTCACACCACAGAACTTATAAAAGTGGAATTAATGCAAATAAATGCACACAAGCATACTAAACACACATCACTATTGTGCGCACAACCATTCTGGCATCACACACCAAAATTCTCCTACTTGTGTGTGTACACTCCTTCCCTTCAAAATTGTCCTACTTGTGCATGTAGATTGATTCCCTTTGCACTCAAGTAACTCCAAACTCTAATGTGCACGAAGTATTCTATATGCACTCAGATATTCAAAAATCATATTGAAGACTCATAACCCAGATCATAAGATTCACTTAATAGGAAAACTAACGATAATTTTCTTACTCATGCACAACTACAAATACTGACTATCAGCATCACACATACATGTGCAAGTATCATATTACATAATAATAGTAGTTACTTATATGAAGCAACATACAATAATTAAACCCATAAGTAGTTTTATCCACTTGGTGACCCATTCCTATCCCTCGGGAACTTAGGATAAATAAATATCCACAAACTTACACTTTTTCGTAAATATTAATAAAATATTCCCTAGGACTTAGGTACCACCCATTTTTCTCTTTTCCTGTGGAGTTCACCCCCCCCCCATCTCTTCTCATATGATTAGTTTGTGTGCATCAATGTGATATTATTAATGAGTGTGATTACATTTACATGGATAGATGCACTGGCCTATTTGTGTCCTAGCTCACCAGCCTCATAATCACACAATATTTTCAACCTCAATACATATACAACCATATATATATACATATATATGACTTACCTCAGTGCGCACTCCCAAGTTATTTCCGTGCACTTACTCAAGTGTGCACAAGACTGTGAAATATGTGCATCCTTGCTTCAATGTGAAACCACACACACTTACCCAGGTGTGCACAACACTATGAAATGTGTCCACCTTATATTTGATAACAATTCTCCATACACTACTCAGGTGCACGCAACACCAAAAATTAGTTCCAATGGCTCACCATCCTACATGTACATTTACGCTTACAATTGGTACAAATGGCTCGACAACCTCTATGTACAATTACAAAGGGTTTTGATTGGGGACATTACAATGGTAAAAAATTCCTTGGCTCCCATAAGCCTTTTATTATTATATTTATAGATTTGGAAATTTTTTTTAAGTCCCTTAATGGTTTCTACCAAGTTAATGCACTCTTCCTTGGGTTATGTACCATCAACACCCAAACTGACATACAGATCCCCGAATTCGTCATCATGGCTAAAATATATAAGTGTTTCTTCCATGCTTCTTGACTTTCTATGTTGATTATGTCCTTCTCTAATCAGTGATAATTCTACAAAATGTGCAGGAAACAAGATTTGTTAGATGAATTCATGAAACAACTTCATGAAAATTTTTCACCATTTTGTCAGAATCCTTCCTTTTGAATCTCATGTGCGCACTATTATTCAACACATGCCAATGTGCAATCTCTATTTCAACATATACACCATGTATCAGTATCACGCACGCACCATTTTTTTTCTCTATGCAATCCCAACCTTTAGTGCGCACACTCGTGCACTATTATTTGTTGTGCAATTCCAACACTACATCTCATAATGTCTAAAATTTAGCACACACACTTGTACATTCTTAATTTAGGTGCACCATGGTTGCGCTATAATTCCAAACTCATCCACTTACCAGTTTGAATTTTTCCTTAAATAGAAACTTGGCCCATGCAGGTTCAATGTTAAAACCATAGCTTTGTTGCTTCTCGTTGGCCTCTAGCCCATACAGGTCCAGTGTTGAACATGTAGATTTGTTTCTTCTTGTTGGCCTTTGGCCCATACAAGTCTAGTATTCAACTTGGATTTGATACCACAATGTAATGTCACTAGCCACCCAGGCTGGGCCATGTCACACAATCTCAACTTTTGTTGCTCATAAATGAATCTATAACATCCTCGTTACCCAAATATTTTTGATACCAATCTATAACATGTTCCAACTTACTATTGTGCAATACTAATACAAAATACATTGTGCATATTCTACTATAAACACTAGTCTATTCAGTATCACTTGAAGCAACGAACTCAACCCCAAGTTGATTCACAACACACAACTTATAAAAGTGGAATTAATGAAAATAAATGCACACAAGCATACTAAATACACATCACTATTGTGCGCACAACCATTATGGCATCACACACCAAAATTGTCCTACTTGTGTGTGTAGACTACTTCCCTTCAAAATTGTCCTACTTGTGCATGTAGACTGATTCCCTTTGCACTCAAGTAACTCCAAACTCTAATGCACACGAAGTATTCTATATGCACTTGGATATTCAAAAATCATATTGAAGAATCATAACCTAGATCATAAGATTCACTTAATAGTAAAACTAACAATAATTTTCTTACTCATGCACAACTATAAATACTGACTATCAGCATCACACATACATGTGCAAGTAGCATCTTACACAATAATAGTAGCTACTTATATGAATCAACATACAATAATTAAACCCATAAGTAGTTTTATCCACTTGGTGACCCATTCCCATCCCTCGGGAACTTAGGATAAATAAATATCCACAAACTTACACTTTTTCGTAAATATTAATAAAATATTCCCTAGGACTTAGGTCCCACCCCTTTTTCCCTTTTCCTGTGGAGTTCAGCGCCCCATCTCTTCTCATCTGATTTGTTTGTGCGCATCAATGTGATATTATTAATGAGTTTGATTACATTTACATGAATAGATGCACTAGCCTATTTGTGTCCTAGCTCACCAGCCTCATAATCACACAATATCTTCAATCTCAATACATATACAATCATATATATATACATATATATGACTTAGCTCAATGCGCACTCCCAAGTTATTCCCGTGCACTGAGGTGTGCACAACATTGTGAAATATGTGCACCCTTTCTTTAAAGTGAAACCACACACACTTACCCAGGTGGGCACAACACTATGAAATGTGTCCACCCTATATTTGATAACAGTTCTCCATGCACTACTCAGGTGCACACAACACCAAAAATTAGTTCCAATGGCTCACCATCCTATATGTACATTTACACTTAGATTTGGTACAAATGGCTCTCCAACCATATGTACAAATACAAAGGGTTTGGATTGGGGACATTACAATGGTAAAAATTTCTCAATACTGATTCAACCCCCCCCCCTTAGTATTGGTGAATATTCCAACATATTTTGTGTCCTTGAAGCCTAAATTATGTGTGTAGAAAACCTCCATATAAAATATATTGTTTTCCTCATGATGGAGAAACCATTTTTCAAAGCTTAATCAATCAGTCGGAGGTTTGAACTTGGGGAAATGTCTTATTGGGGATTTGAACTTGAATATGAAGAGTGAAAAACTTACCTCTCCACCATTCGATATATTTACCTCTAAACTAATATACATTTTTTCTTTCTTTCTTTTAACCAAAAGATGTGTGTTTTTCATTAGAATTTTACTGCAACTGCATTGGTCAATAGAATAATAAAAAAATAAGTATTCTTTCCAAAAATAGATCTTGAAACTTAAAGAAACATAAAAGTCTTTTGTAGTGGATTTTGAAAATATACTACCGGTATAAATTTGTTAAAAAGTACCTAATATTGAGAAAAAATTGCAAAATGTTAAACACTAGAATTGGATAAAAACATGATGGTTTTAAGCATCCTCCTAGTTTTTTATGGTGACCTACAAGTTATCATCTAAATGCAACATTTACACATCTTCTTGTTGTTTTCATATAGTCTAATATTCCTTGACCTCCTCAACTACAGACCAATTAGACAATTTAGCATTTGCAGTAGCTAAAGTAAGACTTCTAACCAAATGGCACACAACCATTTTTCAAAGAGAAACACACTCGGATTGAAGGAATTCTATTTGGATCTTCTGAATATGCAAGGTTTATAGGATGAATACATACTCATTATTTATAGTTTATTTTTAGAATGAACCCTACTAGTAATAAAGATAATCAAAATCTTGTTATTTCTAACAAAATCTTCATATCTCCTTAGAACTTTGAGAATAGTAGTGGTTTCACACAATGGGAATCTCCCATAATGTTTGTGGTCCATTATGAAGGAACTACACAATGCCCACAAAATACCCCTACCACTAGCCACCACTAACAAACTATAGAGAAAAAATCCAAAGAGATTCCCCCACTTGCATACCCAAAGACAAATTCATTTCCCATTTACAGTAAAGCCGAAATATGAATGCAATTGATGTGATTTCTCCCACATTAAATTCCAAGTGTGTGAGGGTATCGTGGAGGTTATGCACCCTTAACATCATGTCCCATGATGAAATTTCCCATGCCATTTGATGTGGCATTTGTCTCTCATGCAAAACATATACATAACAATGATTCGAAACTTAAGGCATGGGGGAAGTTGACACACCACTTTTAGTTCTTAAGGCTCCATAATCCATCTAAGGGGACATGTTGGCCAAATGATCTACCTATTTTTTGAGGTCCCTAGGATGTGATAATATTCGACACTTTCGAGCCTACTAACTTCCTTTTATATACACTTCTTCTGAGTTTCCCATCACTTGGAGAGGAATTTTTGTGCACTAACTTGATAATTAATGTTGAATCCCCAATAACAATTAGATTTTTGATATAACATGCATTGAGAATCTTCAACCCCTAGAAAAAAGATACAATCTTTTCTTGGCTATTTGAAACTCTACCTAAACCTAATTCAAAGGTATTTTCTTTATATCTTTTGAGATCGAGAACAATCTTGAACACCTTACACCCCTCACATATACTTTGTTTATTAAAAAAAAACAAAATTGAAGAGAAATTTAGTGTACATCTTTAACATCTAGTGCCCCCTTCAAATTACTTGTTCCAAAACTGAAAATTTTTTAATATTGTAAAAAAACCCATGGAATTCAAATAGTGTTCTACATATATTCATTATAATAATTCTAGGGTGATTATCCATATCATTTCTAGTTTATTATTTATTTCTACCAATAAATATATTTTATTTTAAAAATTTAATTCGGCGAAAATAGATGTACCTGAAATTAGATCTTAGACACTGTAAATGAAAAGTTAAGCGGAAACCTCGCATATTCACAAATTCGTCACAGAAATTCCCTCTCAAAAAAAATGGGATTAACCCGGTATGTAGTGAAAGTTGGATGTATTTCCATCTCATAAGGGTTTTGGCCAAGCGGCGGATGACGGAGGCTGACGCCGTCAATTAGACGCGTAACCCAAGTCTCTATTTGCTTTCATTCCTTCCTTTTCATTCATTGGATGACATCTGATGCCACTAACTGCCAAAACGTGTGTGGAATCGTTAAAATTTTGGTAAACCTTGAACCGAACTAACGCTATATACAATAAGATTGCAATTCAATTCATTATATAAAATTTACAAATCACAATAATTCTATAAATTATGGTAATTCAGTGTACATGTTTTTATAGTTTATCATAATAGAGCATGTATATTAAGGAGATTTAATTGTTTTTAAGCTTTAAAAATGCTAGACTTTTAAAGTAGATATTTCATCCATCATGAGGGTTATTTTTAATGATGAGTAACCTTCCATGCAGAAAATAATGTTTCTCATCCTCTAAATGCTTATTAAAATCTTTTAATTCATTAAAATTAAAAGATTAATAAGGGTTAGTTTGTGAAAGTTTATTAAAATCTTTTAATTCATTAAAATTATGAATAATTCAAGAATACTTCTTTTAAAAAAAATAACACTAAAATAAATTTTAAAAATGTCTAAAAAAAAACTCCCTTCAACTTTAAGTTTTGATTTTTAAACATTTGGTTTTTATGAAGTTTTTTATAAAAGATTGTAATTCAATTCATTCAAGTTTTTATAAAAGATTGTAATTGAATTCATTCAAGTTTTTATGAAAGATTGTAATTCATTTCATTCAAGTTTTTATGAAAGATTGTAATTCAGTTCATTCAGAGTTAACAAGTGGTTAATTTTACAAATCATAATAATTATAAAAATTATGATGATTTAAGAATTTTTATAAAAAAATTTAACTTACTAAAATTATGATGATTTAAGAATTATTTTCTTAGAAAATTTCAAATATAAAATTAAAATTTTAAAGCAAACCAAGTGATTATTTACTCATCTTTTGTGTTTTTGTGTAATAAACTAATGGTGATCTCAATAGACATTAACAACCCCCATCTTCATTATCATTTAGATAAATTAAAAACAATTAAACAACGTATTAATTTTGTTGTAACAGTAAACATCATTATTATTATTATTCTCTCTTATTTGTTCTTATATTTACTAACCTCTCAATAATGAGATGTGGGCATGCAATTGAATCCATGCACTTGGGATATTAATGATAATTAAATCGGAGATTCCCTTGTTAAAAAATAAGTTGTAGTCTAAATCTTCTATGTTTTAGACTTCTCTAGAAACTCACACTCACTAGAATCCATAATAAAATTGTTGGTAAAAATTGCAAGTTTCTATTGCTTAAATTTCATTTTTGAATGCATAAATGGATTTAGTACCCTAAAAAAATGTTTAACACTAAGACATTTGGGTGTGAGCAGGAGCATGTTGAGAACATGATGGTGACATGCAACACAATGGGGGGAACACACCTTACTTTCCTTAGAACAATTGATGGAGACTTGGATTATGTTTGGGCAAGGGCGGGGCAACTTGAGAGCATACCCAAGGAGTGGACCTTTCTTCCCTTGACAACATGGGTGCATCGGAGAGGTTGGACGACCCCATCAGCACACCCATGAGGAGTCACGATGATCAACATGAGAGAGAAAACAAGGCAAGAGAGGCATGCTCAAGGATGAGGTGCAATAGTCCAAGAGATGAACAATTGATGGGAGTGTGGTCTTGAAGGGGCGCACCAGGTCCATGAAGGGGAGTGACTAGTAGGTTAAGTTTGGATTCACGAAGGGATGCGACACACCCAAGAGAGATTATGTTTCACACAAGTGACTCTTAGATTCCATATAAAAGCAAGGGCACACCACCAAAGGAAGGCATAGGGAATTTTTGGCAAGATATTTGGAGAACAAGTATGAGGCAACGAACTAAGGTAGATTTTCCAACATGGAAGACAAGTAGCCAAGAGTTCTATTCTTTAGGAGGTTTTGGGGAAGTCTGGAAATGTAGATCTCTAGAGGCATGTGTAAGGAAGAACTGGAATCTGTGTTAGCTTGGTGAAAGTTTGTGGTAACAAAGGGACAACAAGTGTGCATTTGTGGGCATGTCTGAGGTGCACCACAAGTGGTTGCAGAGATGGTTGTGATAAAGAGTCTTGGTGGGACAAGCATGCTTATTAAATATCTTCCTGAGGTGAGGCAAGTCATTTGACTCTATGATTTTGTAAACTGAGCTGGAAGTGCTCTTATTGTAAATGTTTTGAAATAACAAAGACTTAGCCATGTGTTAGGCACGATTTGTGTCTCCCACACTATTTATGTATTTGTCTTCATTTGTTCTGTAGTTGTTCTCTTGGATTCTCATGTTAGTGTATGTATGCTTAAATAAGACTAAGTGTTAAGTTGTGTTAGAAATTGTCGAAGTAAGAAAGAGTTTCATTATAGTAGGACTGTGACTCGTTGATATCATAGAATGAAGTATGGGTATTCTCTAGGTGAAGAGGCATAGTTCGGAAAAAGTATTCTTGGTGTACCAAGAAACCAAGTGAGATTCGTCATGGCGTTGCATGCCCTCAGAAGGTGAATGATTGCAATATATTATCAGGTGTCATATGGGGTCACGACAAGTGGTATCAAAGAGAATTTATATCTTCACCACTATTGTAGTTAGCTCAATTGTGGAGGAGGGGCGCACCTGTTGGTAAGAAAATATGGGCCCAGGATTGGTGAGGGTTTAATGGAACGACCCGTCACAGAGGCAGTGTGAGCGTAAATTTTGGGGGTTGTGATAGGGATGAGTTGTGAATGAAGTCATGAATTGTGAGAATATATGGACACACTCCCTCAGTAGACGAAGCACATATTTATGAGGGAGAACTGAGCACTTGGGAAATGAATATGAACACAATATTGTCGTAGAACTTGTTGTAAGCCCGTTAGGAGAAGTAACCACAAACTTGATCACGAAATTTTGAAGAAGTATTGAGATGAACTCTTGGGTTCCTTGGATGAGCCCTTCACAAGTAAAGTGAATATACTTGGAGGTCCATCCATGGTTGATGGTTGTGACACAAAGAGGGAGTCCAAGACTGGAAAAATGATGGACCAACTCATTATCTTAGAGAGGATTGTCGAGAAGATGATGAACGCATTGTGCCAACATGGTGAGAAGGTCTACCAGATGGAGACTGAGATGGGAAAGATGAATTGTGGGTTTAGCAAATCCATTTGAGAGTGCCAATAAAATGCATATGTGATGGCTAGCACATTGCCCAATGACATTCAGGATAGACTTAAGGAAACAAAAGATACACTTGTCACAGTCACACAGAAGTTGAAGGACCAAGACAACACCATCACATTGTTGAAACAAGCTTTGGCCAATGGATGGAGCTTTGTTGTCATGTCGATGAGGAACAAGATAAAGGAACCTAATCTATATGATGATACTCGCAATGCTAATTTGTTGGGACATTGAGCAGTGCTTGGAACAGTTGAAAAAAAGATCAGACAAAGATAAGGTAAACACTACAACAAAGTTTTTTTACAGGAACTATTAATATATGGTGGAGGAATGGAGTGGAATACTTAGAAGCTGGGAGAATTATTTAAAATATTGAAAACTAGGAAAAGATAAAGGAATTCTTGAAGGCATAGTTTGTTCCATGGAACCAAGCATGGATCGCAAGGAATTAGTTGTTGTCTCTCAAGCACACTAGAAATATCCAAGCCTAGATCAAGGATTTCATAGAGATCGTGTTGGATATTGAATACATGTCAGATGGAGACATAATTTTCCACTTCATGAATGGTCTGCAACTATGGGAAAAGAGTGAGCTACGATGACAGAATGTGTAAACACTTGCATCAGTAATCACTGTAGTAGAAAAAATGTTAGGATTTCAAGGTGAACCTAAGATAGTTCCTAAGAACAGTGAGGATTCCTAAGTTGAGAAGAAATAGAAAGGGAAGGGGAAGAAGAAGGAAAATGGAAATACAAAGAGATCCAAGGGTAGTGGAGACAATGCCAAGTAAACATACACAGTGAAAGAAAAGAAGTCAATTTCATGTTGGAGTTTTTCCAGGGAGCATTATGCGAAGAATTGTCCCCTGAAATAGAAGTTGAATGCTTTGGAGAAGGAAAACAACCCATCTCTTGGAGTCTTGCAATTATTGAACATTATCATGGAGGGTGAATCCATGGAGAGCTAAGAAAATTATGAGACAAAACTTTTCTATGTGCAAATTGAACTCAACAAGAAATCAGTGTTAGCCATGGTGGACAATGGGGTGACTCATAACTTTTTTAGAGAAGACATGGTGTGAAGGATTGGGTTGCAACCTGAACTAACATAGAAAACTTTCAAGAAAATGAACGTAGGCATGGAGAGAGTCATTGGTGTATCCAAGGACATCTCATTGAAGCTTGGTGAATCATGTGGAAAGACATGTTTCGTGACAAGAATTCATGAGGAAGGAAAAGGAAGCGTTGATTTCTCACATGAAAATACTGGCCATTTTCTCAAGACATACTCTGTGTTTGATTCCTACCATATCGAGGAAGGAAGGAGGGACACATATGTCTTCCTTAAAAATGGTTGTTGCAGACATCTAGAGAAGGTAACCTTGTGGAGACGAACTTGGATGATGTGGCATGATGGTTGGACAATATAATACAAATAACGAAAGGAATCTTGTGTCAGTGGAATGGAGGCTTGTCGATGTTGAAGAGATAGTCAAATATCTGGCTAAGACAATGGATGGCTTGGTTTATTTCTATTTGAAAGTTGATGAATGGTAATGAATATCACAGGAAGTCACAAAGATGAAGATGTTAGAATAGTTCTTTGAAATAGAGTAGAAACCATTCATGGACCAAGAGGACACGAGGGAGATGCAACGACCATGGTGGAAGATAACCAAAGAAGGGATCGATTCCTCCTCTAGTGAACTTGGACATGGTGAATGGTCGTATGACCATGAACTAGAATAACTCATGGAGGAGTGTGAAGAAAAGATCAGTTCAAGTGTGTCATTGCTTATGTATATAACATAGAAGTATGGTGACACTTCGTCGATCGCATTGAGACAGATTGGAGATGAAGGATATGTCCCAACCAGCCATCCCCCTTCACCTTCAAACTAGACTATGACACATTGGCTCATTGTCTTGGCGAGAGGT